>JAHZMV010005548.1:0-10910 GCA_027743765.1 Coecobrya sp. COE2
TGTTCATTTTCAGAGGAATGGCAGCCAACAGGTGCAAAATAAAACGTAAAGTCATTTACTTCTGACTTTTTTCCTGTCTTAAGCCGCCATATTATTCCGCACCTAGTAACTTTACTTAATTTTCTTTTTTTTGCCAATGAAATAGTACACAAATGTCCTAGGTACATATTCTTACTTTACAAACCTTAGGGTAAATTCAGCGATTTCGTATAAATTGAGAAGACTATCATGATATTATTATGACTGCAGGGTATTAGATTGTTATGTGCTCAACATAGCAATTCCTTTTAAAACCAGAGACTGGAAAGGTTTAACGGGTACAAAAGGAAAAAAATTCTTAAGCAGAAAAGTAAAACGTAAAACCAGGGGAGCATTTCACCGTCGTCATGCCTTCATGGCTCATTTCTTCATTAAAAAAGTCCCCGTATATTTTTTAAATTGCTTAGTAAGAGATTTCAAGATGTATACCTACAAGTAAGAGTTACTGGCTGGGTGTGTGAGAAAGTAGGACGGATGAGGCCGCTTGTCGTTATGTACCTTTCTCTTCACTAAAATATATATAGGGAATGTACATGTGTTGGGATAAAATTCTTATATTTTATTGCCTATTGTTGCTGTGCTAAATAAGAAAAGCATGTTTATCTTATCATCATGCTTTTTGGTCAAATGTACAAACAAATGATTACGATGCTAATCTAGCACATGTCTTGGGGCATGCTGAAAATTAAGTGAAGATTTTTGTGCTTGGTTGGATGGAAAAGGGGAATAAGAGAATTTCATTATCATCCGCACAAAATAGGTCTGAGACACACTGGTCACATAGTACAAATACTTTCACTATATACATCCACACGGAGCTAAACTTACTTTTTATCAACTTTTTCTATTTGGTTACATCTACGATGTAAAGTCAAGCTATAAGTGTAGTCGCCCCGTCTCTACTCTATCCTTTCTTTTTCTACCCATTCAACTTGTTTGCCAAAGTATTAATAGTAACAATAATAGTTTAGATAGAAGGACAAGAGATAAGTGTATATCCTTACTTTTGTGATCTCTCTTGAGAATGTCAAATTACTTTAATCATCATGAGTTTGAAAATGTGAATGAGTCAACTGAAAGGAGGAACTCAAGTGGAGCATTGTGTGCTCTCGTAGCAGTCATTTTGTATACAATCACCACCACTACCAATTTCAGCAGCGAGAGAAATCCTTGTCGTTCTCATCATCGTTGTCTCCTTTTCCTCTTCTCTTTTTCCCAATTCCAGGGAAAAGTTGTAGGAGGAGGATCTCTCCGTTCCTCTCTCTCTTTACTACACACAAGAAGACATCGTGTTCATTATCTCTCTCTCTGTGGCCTCTTATGCACCGTTTCTGATTCTCAACTTCAAAGTTTCGCTGATGTTCAGGATGAAGCTGCAGAGAAAGGAAGAGGAGTGTTCCCGAGAAGAGAACGTAGCAAGGAGAAGAATAGTAAGAGATGGGCCACTTCTCTCAGGATTACATAAGAGTCTTCAATACTGTAAATGTGTACAAGTATGGGGTACAACAAACAACATGAACAACAACAACAAAAAACATCGACAACAAACAGCAATGGTGGCGGCGGTGGTATGATCTTCGTGGTTTGGTATAGTGGTACGCTGATGGAAGCACATAAGGTCGTATTCAATGTTATCACTCTACAATTTACTTATTACAGTTTGCCAAAATATATTAAGCGGCCAGACCACGCCAGCAAAGAGTCAGACAGAGAGATTGAGTGGAGAGGGGGAAACAAAAACCTAAGTAGTCTTTGGTAGCTTTTTCCTTCTCCTCTTTCTTTCCTTGTGTCCTCTTTCAAAATATAATCTTTGAAAAAGAGACTAGTTTAGGATTTCCCTTTTGTGTTGGCCACAGGGATCTGTCTTATTATATCCACAAGGAGATGCTATCTGACACTGAAGAAGAATCGAGCATAATGCTAAGCCTCTGAGAGAGTCTATGCCTTTCCTTCTCCTGGCATCACTACTCTCTGTCGATTCTATTATCTATGTCCATGTATCACACTCCTCGCTCAATTTTTCTTTAAGTTTTAAACTTTCAATAGAGAAGGCTTTGTAGCTCACCTTGATATTTCAAGCAGGAGTTATATGGCAATATGTACGTATTGAGTAACCGTTCTTTTTTTACAATCAGCCCAAAACCACAAACATATGGGAAGTGGGAGAGCAATATATATGGTGGGCAGTGAAAGCATCAACAGAAAGTCTCCAGTGGAACTTTGACAATCCGAGACATGACTTTCTGTGTGAACAAACACTTCAATAAGTAGTTTTTGTTGGCAAATGAAAGCAATTAATTGTTCAATTCTCTGGGTCCATGCCGGATCTTTATAGCACAACTTTACAACGATCGAACTCAGAGAGATGCATACACTGTTGTTCAAGTTTTTTGTTCATTTGCATGATTTGTTTTCGTTTTCAAATATTATACTTGTTGTCCCATTCTTTGCAGATTCACAAGTGAATGCTTGCCCACTTCGGGGAAACTTTCGCTTTGAGAAATATAATAACTGGGTTTTTATCTAAGAACAGTTTGTCAACAACCGAATCGTGCCATATTGCATGCGTTAGTACTTTAGCTGTTTCAGGTTGGCCTGTGTTCACACTCACTTGGGGCTAGATGAGTTTGCACCGTCTCAAAGTTTTCTCCTGTCTGGTAGTTTCTTTCTCTTTCGCTCTCGATCACTTCACACCATCAAACAACACGAGACTATTATGAAAACAAAGAGGCAGATAGGAAACAAACTCTTTCAAGTGGGAACGAGACAAGAGTCGCTCGTCCTTGTTGACGGTCTCACAGAATTAAATAGCACGCACAACGTAACAAAGTTTAGAACCACAACCGCACGACATTAAAACAACAACAGTGACCGGTTACAAGATGTTGTTCTTTGGAGAATGTTGCAACCGATTCACTCCATCATCATTTATCTGAATGTTGTGTGTGTATTGGTGGTAGTTGATAAAGCGACTTGTCTAGAAGGGCAGTCCCACACGCGAAGAAAAAAATGATGATGGTGTCGAAGAATAAGATGAGAACCAGAGGGGAAGTGAGTTTTCGTTTGGCTTTTGAGGAGGGAAGCACACACATGCACAATCTGACTGGCTTGTGTAAGAAGTGCGGAGAGACAAGAACGGTTGTTCTGTTTTCGACGAGTGTTATCAGAAAAGTAATAGGAATAGATAGAATGGATGAGGATGATGTACCACCGGAGCAATCTGTGATTCGAGCCGTTCCCGTTCTCTACTACTCTGCTCAGAGCAAGTGGAAAAAGAAATAGTCCAACAAAATCTCGCAGTCTTAAGTACTTCCAACAGAATGCCTCGCTGGCTTGCTTGTACGCTTTTGCCCTTGCCAACTTGCTTTATAGTATTCTCGTCCAACATGGGAAACTATATATCGGTCGCCTTGCGAGCTCTGGCTTACTATCTCACTCACTCTCTCACACAGCACACGATTCTCTCAGAGCTGAGCTGATGTGAGCAGTGTGTGTGTGCATGAAGCACATGGTTCTCCAACAGGCGCCTGCGACTGACTATATATATCGCTCCGTTTCCTATAACATATAAAACATGAAGCTCTCTGATGATGGTGAGAGAGAGGAGCACACACACAGTAGTGTAAAGAAGAGTCCCAATCATTCCCAACCGAGCCTATGCGGCCCCATCCGACAGAAATTCTGGTGGATATCTATTTTTACTTTCTCTGAAAGGACTCTCTTCAGCTATTTAAAGGAACAAAAACGGGTACACTCTCTAAGTTTTTTTTGGAGAGTAAGCCCTTTTACACATCTTATGTGGTTCCAGTAGTATTCTTCGTCGTAGAAGTAGATCTAGAACTTAACGCACTACATATCATATAAAATACACAGGCGCAGCTCAACAGTTTATTTCGGCCGACACAATGGTAAATTTCTTTTTTTCTTTTATTTTCTCCACAGGAACATTTGTGTTGTTGGTTGGTGAGCTCTGTGCACCAATACTACATTCTCGTCCTCTGACTCAGGCTCACACACATAGACATATACCCAACCGCTTTCTTTGCTTCTAATATGACTTCTCCCAGCCAAGTTCTTATTCTCTTTTCTCTACGTTTGCATAAACCAACATGAACAGAGGAGCGAAAAGAAGAAAAAAGTTTTACAAGTGGATATGTTTCCAAGAAGAAGAAAAGAAAAATCGACATTATATTTACTATAAAGATGGAAACGAGAAAGTGAAAGTAAAGTTGTAAAAGCAGGCTTCTTACCTAAAGTGGTAAGAAAAGAATTGTATGTGGAAGTGATGTGCTACTTTCCTCATTCCATGGATAGGAGAGAGAGAGAGAAGAGCCGGAGTGGACGGGTATTTTACTCCTGTACCAGCCTCAACTAACTTGCATTGCTTGAAAAGTAAGTAAGACAGAATAAAAGGGTAAGTGAAAGTTGGAAAACTATGGCTCACTTCGGTTGTGCTGTAAAGAAAAAGAAAGAATTCCATGGGAGTATAAATGCAACTTGAAATAAACTCCATTGGTACGACTACTGGTGATCCTATTATAATATGACGCCAAAGTCAAAGATTAAATATAGAGTACGAGATGCTCGATGAAATGAAAGGGGAGAACCAACAAGATTGCAAACTAAACAGGGATCCAACTTCCTTGTTGTACCCAAGCAAAAGAAATATTATATGGCCGCTCATGACCGTCATGTACAAAGCGCATTACAGATCTACCGAGATACGTAGGCACTTATGTGCTCTTTAATAGTTGATTGTATTTGGGACAAACTTACACGACGGCCAGTCCGTTGAAATGATACCCAGTGGAATATGTGTTTACTTTTCTCCGTGCCTGATAAGCCACGATGCCAATCTCTTATCCCTCACTCGTTCTCAACGTTGGGCACATAAATAAGTGCAAAGTAATTGCTACAACATCAACATCATATGCACCCCGCCAAACTAATATAATGGAATTCCAATTAGCATAACATAATAGGCTACTAATTGGGATCATGCATGGATGATAATGCGGAAGTATTAAAGTATCTTTTTTTTGCGAAAACAGATACTTGTCTGAATCAGGTTATATTAACTTATTATTCTACACAATCTTTTTTTAGTTTCCTGCAATAACTTGGAAAACCATGCTCTCTCCCCATTCTATAACTCTATAACGAAAAGAAGCTCAAAAGGACCAAGAATCCCAACTCAAAATAAATTCTGTCATAATACTTGCATAAAAGAGGAATTTGTAAGTCGTCTCCGCGTCCGTTCATCTTTGCAGAGTTGCATACAGTCTTCTCATATAATTTGTCTTGCGTTACATGAGGCAGGCAAATGTCTGTATTTTCCACGAAAGGTCACTGGTAAATACATGTTGGTAGTAAAATTAAGGTAATCTTCCTTACATGAATAGTCCGGCCAGATTATATAACCCTCATGCCCTATTAGACCATTGCATATGTAAGATACATCCATATATTTTCACTTTACGGACCAGCACCACTTTTCGTAACAACTTTGTAAAAGTGAAAGCTGTGAGCATTTTGGATGCTAAATTATACATGCATGTTATGGAGTGAGTATATTACTTAAACATTATTATCTGGGTGATGATCTGAAGGTAAATTAGTCAGCACAGATTGATGAGGAAGCACACAGCTGGTTTACTGACATGAGTAGCGGTGGATGGCGGATGGGATGATGTATCAACAAACCGTACACACAAAGAGATACACACGTAAACTCCGGATTTAAACCTGGGCAAAAGTGAGTGCATGCATGCTTAACAACAACCAACTTACGGGAAAGATAATATTATTCTTATGCACGAAAAGTTCTTGTGCGAGGCATGACACCAAGTTCCGTTGCGCTGATAGTGAACAAAGGAGAAAGGAAACGATGTTGAAAGCCACCTGGGGCGTATTGAACGCAAAAGAATTGATAGGGAAAGTTTATCCAACTCTGACTCTCTCTTTCTCTCTCTCTCCGTCATTCACGTCTTTTCGGCATGTCAAACTAATATTCTTTTTGCATATACGTGCCTCTCCTGTTTCAAAAGCACAGACTTTGAACTTCCAGCTAGTCGAGCTTTGTACACGCGGAAATGATAATAATATGACTGGATTGATTCAGTGACACAGAGTGCATAATTTACTCCTTTCTGCCTTTTCCACGACGCATATTGTCGCACGTCAACTTAAAATATTTTCTATCCCAATCTCTAATAGAGTTCCAGCAGTAATAATAATAACAATGATGTTTCATTTTTGTGATATAATGGACATAAAGAAGGGTGTAATATTCAACCTACAATACATCCTGCATGATGATGATGCCTGGGTGGCTCATATATATAGGAATCATAGGATAATGTCAGTGATGGAGAAGGGTGTTAGCTGAGCTGAGCTATGAACGGAAATCAGATCACCGTGCGTAAGCCTTTGATGATTTTCTATTGAGTTGAGAAATGGGTCCAGGATATGCGGTAGACGGTGGCAGCTTGATGTCAGAATATGGATCGGTTTGTGTGACGAGTAAGATATGAGGAATATAACTATTCTGTCGGAAGCAACCACTCCAGGCGGAACAATCCAATAACTCAGAGTAGTTGCATGTAACTAGTTGGCAATTTCAATTATTTACTAATTTGTGAAATCGATCCAATTTCTTTCACCAATTTGACATTGTGTAGTATTTGCTTTAAATATAAATGCCCAACAACACACACGGAGACAAAAAGGAAAATTGTCTAATTGTATATTCCTATTTTTTTTCACCACCGTCAATGCTACCAGAGAGAGAAATATTTTATGGTCAGCTTTATCACAGTCAACTTGACGTGACTAAACTTGATACAAGTTTTATGGCCCGTAGCAATTTAAAGTTCGCTAACTGGAGCTAAAACTTTCACCTGTAGTTCGATTCCCTTGAGTTCACCTTGAGTTCCCATTTTTGAGCATCGACGAATAAAAACAGCGGGTAGGTTGCCACAATAAGATGTATCCAAAAAACTTAAGAAATAGTCACAACACAGGGACCTAAATAAAAGTATGCACATATATGTAAGCCGTGTTAAAAGTAAGGAAACTCCAAAAAGGTACATAGCCAGTATGGAGTGAGAATAGACACTCCATTGCCAAAAACTTTCGGTAGATCAGTTTCAGTTAAAATTTAAAAAATGAAAGGACGTCACGTAAATTTTAAATGAAGGGAAGGCTATCGATTTCCAACATCTTGCTGCACCCACCCTCCCTCTCTCAGTCTTCCAAAAATGGCAGTTTGATGAATAAGAAGGAAGATGTGGAAATTTTCTTAGAGTTTTTGATGATAATCAGTTTCAAAAAGACGTAGAGTACAAGTGAAAGAATTGTTGAAGCAGAAGGAGACGGAGAAAAGAAACTCAGTTGCCAGGAGCAACCCGTCCCTAGTAATAATATTCAAGTAACCCATATCACATAGTATTGCCTGTCAGAACTTATATGCATATTCATTTGCATCAACTTGCATAATACGAAAGTTTGCGAGAGTTGCGAGAGTACGAATCTTTTTGATCCAGTTGCGGTGATTCGTTTGTGCAGAGGATGATAGGCTGTTAGACCTTGTACCATGGTACCTTATGCTTTTTCGGTTACCAGGGAGGACGTGGGTCGGATTGGTCGAATGGGACCTTTCAGTCGTCCATCCATCATTTAGTGAAAAAAAGCTTTTTTCATAAAGATCAAACATACCATGAGACGTTCCCGACGTAGCAGTTGCTTATGTGTAACATACTTATACTTTACTACTGGGCCAAGCGACGGTGGTGTCGGTTGTGGTAAGTGGTAACATCATGCCTGTAAGGTTTTTGACGTCAATTTGTCTCAACTCACGTAGCAGACTTCTTGTATTGGAACTGACACTGCTTGACATCTTGAAAATTGAAAGTGTCACTGGAGCATCACACCTCTGAATCCATGCCTGCGTGATACTTGCATATGATCAAGTGAATATTATATGCAGGCAATGTTTACAGTGTTTACTGATCACACTCCCAGATTCTTCTTCTATATATATATATATGAGTAATAACAATAGATATGCAATGGTCACGTTCACCGTTATTCGGGCAAGGAAAATTTTTCTCTAAACTTCATACTTTCTCCACGACTGCTATTTTTTCAGAGGATAATATCAAAAGGTTGCTAGAGATACTTTAGTTTCATGACCTGGAACGATGCAACCATACACGGAAAATAATATTCCTTTTCATCCAAATTGTCAACACATTCAATCTTTTTGATCATCTATTTCAGAAGCACTGCCTATTTCTTTGCCAAAAAGAAATGTAGTTCAAGCGACTACATTTACAACTAAAACAGAGAGAAAAAATCTTTTAGTGTCGACAAGTCATAGTTATTGCTTCACCAATTTCCTTAAATTGTGGTAACATAATAAATACATCTTTTTAAATTTAAAGCTAGTTATTATCCTATAGATTCACATTTGCAAATAAACCGTCCTTTACATAACCCGAAACATTTGGCTAGAGTTGGTAGGTATGCACGTATCTGGAAATTACAAGCGGTAAAGAAAGGACGAGCTTTCTCCATTGTGTATTACTCCACATTAGTTTCCCTTATCATATTGAATAGTCATACGGTGGTGGTGGGGAACAGTAATAGCTGGTTGGAATAGCAACGGATATAAAATAATTTGAAATTACGAATCGGGCTGTCGTTCCCTGAAATGTGCCACTGGGAAGAAAAGACGTCTCGACCTTGAGGCGTTCAGGACGGGGGAAAAGGTTTTTAAAGACCGGCCTAATCTACTTTGTTGAAAGTTTAGCCGTTCGGATGAAAAAGAAAGGAGATTAGTTACTAATCAAGAAATAGTGCAGTCAAGTGTCCGCTTCTAGGTATGTCTCTGCGGAGAATGTGATGACGACGGCAAATGTTGTGTGAGTGTGTAAGCTTGAATGCATGCTACTTTTGTAGCGGATTCCATGTTTGTCCCATAATAAGCATCTAGGCTGAATAAAAGGAAACAACTCTGGAGAAAGCTTCTCCTCTACGTCCTCCTGTTATCCTTTGTTTGGTCTTGATAGAAACACATGGAGACATAAAAGCCAAACCGCCGTCGCCACCGCCATGGCATCAGAAAAGCAACATATACACAAATCTATGAAGTTGGAGTTACTGGGAACAAGGACATATAACATATTATATTATGATCTTTCACCAAGAAATGTGGTGTGATGTGCTTTTATTTGCGTGGAACGAAATAAAAAAATCGGGTATTTTTATCATCTTCAATGTTGCTTTCTCTCTCTGCTGTGCACAAATATCTGCACAATCTACAGACGAAATCATGCAAAGAGAAAAAAGAGGGATTGTGAAATGGAGAGAGTGAGTGAATGAACAACAAGACGACCAGGATACTCGCAGTGGGATCGTTTTAATGAACAAAAAATCTCCGAGCGACTGTCGTGGTGGCTACTGATTTTATTTTAGTCAGTGCTACCACCACCGCCACTGCTAGTGAATCCAGACGAAAGGTACTCCTCCGCTCTCGTCGCCTCGCGAAACTCAATTACATTACTTCATTACGCTCATGAAGATCCATACTTTATAAATGCCTATATTGCCTCTACAGAAAATAATACATTTGGCCTGAGTATTCCTTTCCAAATAACCATCATGACTTTTACTGAACAAGAGGACTTGGTACAATTCTTTTGTTCGGTTGATATCATCATCCCACCGCTTTTTTTTTAATCCTATCTAAACGCTCTGCATGAGGTCCACTATCAAACGACAGACAATACGACGAGGGACTCCGTTCCTTGAGATAGGTATTCTGCTAAAGTACACAGCAAGAAATAAAGTAACATCCTTCCTGAAATGTGCCTCAGCTCTTTCTCCCTGACCAACACTGAAGAGCGCACAAAAAGTTGATTGTAAATAAATTACTAATCGTAGTTACACCACTACATGCTCTTGTTAGTAGACGTGAGTCTGTGTTGTACCAATGCAATAAATTTGCGTCCGCATGTAAATTAACTCCATCGGGATATTATCGTGCAAATGCTAAATGCGTATAATATGTATGTTATACAACATGGTATGATTCTGCATATATGAAAGCCTGGTCAAATGGACAAAGAAGAAGCTATTGATGTATAGTGTGCACCATTGACGTAATCATTGTACGGATTTGTCACTGCCCAAGGGCCAAGTAGTATGTAGTTGCACGACATGGAACAAATAAATTTCGAAGTAGTAGTAAACAAAACTAATTACGTACTATTTATAACTGAACAGCAAAGTCATTCCAAATAATGAAAGCCCAGTTGTGAGACAGGACATGTAAGAGGTGCGAAATGCAATTTAAAGAATGTACTAACACAAACTTCCTAATAATGTAACATCTTGGTACTGCGTACTGCTGGAGTCATAGTCACGACACCGTTCCGTGGGTGGAAATTCAATTTATCATTATAATCCCAATCCAATTCGCACTATTCGTGTTCGATAAATTTTCATGAGACGTCGTTTACAACACACACATTTTTAGCTCATATTGCACTAACAGAAATGTTAACTGTGCTTAAAAGGTTTCTTTTGGACTAACTGTATTGCTGCCTAAAACTGCTGTTTAAAAACTTTGCACTCTTTAAGTTTTTAGTAACTTGAATTTCTAATTTAGACGTCTAGCGGTATATGCATACAAAAATATGAATAATGTTCCTTTCCTCTTTAAAAATGATTCCAGTTTAGGTTGCTTTTAAAGTGGTGATATTTTCATGAAATACAATTAATTACTTACTTAATTAATATTACAAATGAAAGCTAATTAAAATGGATTCGAATTTATGGACATTTATAAATGCATTATTTATTTCCGT
>JAHZMV010005549.1:0-16494 GCA_027743765.1 Coecobrya sp. COE2
AGAAGAAGAAGAAAAAACAGCAAAAAAACTTTCTCTCACGGCTATCCCCTTCCAACCCCAAATACTTTTACTTCAACTATACTGACATCAAATCCACCAGCAGCATATCTTGTTTTTGCTGTCTTTTTCTAGTGCTTAAGTTGACTTTGTTGTTTTTCTCTCTTTTCGGTGAGAATGCAGAAATGAAATTGAGAGGAGAGAAGTGAGAAGGAGAGCGAGATGCATAAAATTGTGTAAAAAAGCCCTCCTCTGGATCCACTCTTATTATACTTCCATATACATAAACAAGTCGTATTTCTGTAACATTAGTAGCAGATCGTATGAGTAATTAAATTTCGAAAGAACTTAAAAGACAAAAATAGTTGTGCAACTGTGACTGCTTTAAAAAATAGAAACAAGAAAACAAGCACGAATAACATAACCAACCACCATCACCACAAGACTAGACTTAGATCACACAAAAGCAGGATGGCACTGATAATGATAAGGTGGTTTATGCTTGTTGGTTCTTGAATAAATTGTATTACACTTTTTGTCGGCTATGTATGTATGTAGTGGCAAGAAAACCGTGAACATAATTTGTTAATTTATAGACAGAGCAGGAAAAAAGTTGCTGCTGTTACTTGAGCAGGAACAACAAAGAAAGTTGCCCGAAACTTGGCGTTATTGCTTGTACTTTTTGTATCACCTTCCTGTGCGGAAACAAGCAGTGGAAAGCTAAAGAAGAAGCAGAGTCATCACTGTCATTATCATGGAGTTGCTGGTGGAAGACGATGAGAGCGCCGGTAACCGACTGCTGATGGAAGCAGCTCATGCGACACTTTGCCCCAATGCACATCTGTCCTCGTGTGACGAAGCCATTGAGAATGACACGAGTCTGTACCATCTCAATGATTCCTTTGTGTCATCAAATGGTACGTCTGGGATTACTTCCACCTGGTCCTCCATTGTCATCATGTGTGTCACTTCAACCCTCCTCGGCATCCTTATCATTGCCACCGTTGTGGGTAAGTACCGTGAAAAGACATTATTTTCTCAAGCTGATAAAGTTTGCATATCTGGTACATTATTTACTTTAGCCATCTTCCCTGTTCGCCCTACCTATTATTATTATTATTACCTTCTCGTACAAAATTATAATTAAAATTCCCTTCCGAGGGCACAAAATTTTCAACTTTTCGTTACCAATTATTTAAACAGACCGTCTGTTAAATTGTGAATGGAAATGTATGTTCTAAAACCCAGAACTCTTATCACGTTTTACTTTCACCAAGCTTAATATTTCAAGTGACTTGGCTACTTGAGTTACACTAGGGCATAGTAGAATTATGAAAATAACGACGATACCCAATGGGAAATGAGAATATGCGTTTCCACAAGTCAACTTGCTTTTTCCCATTACATCGAGAGAGCACCATCAAATTGTGAAGAGGAGTTAGTTGGCAGTATATAAAACCTCAAATAGAAGAGCTATGGTTTAATTCAGTTTATCAGAATGTATTAAATCGACTAGGCACGTATTTCCACTTGTTATCCAACCAAGGAAAAATTATTTCCCTTCATGGACTATTGCAAAATATTGTATTTTTAAGGAAATTTAGTAAGAGATTATTTTCAAAATGTATCTTCATATTACACGCTAATTCATCAATATCTCAGTCGAAATGTAGTTCATACGCAATCATCGACATATCAGCTAGGTTCACGTATTTACTAATCTTCAAGTCACGGCATAATAATAAAAACATCAAACATTTGCCATTTTTATTGTATCTTTCGACTTAATGGGAAATGCTAGGCAGTTTCATGGATCATAAAATAATGATGAAAAATTGTGCATGGATTACTCTCCTTGTCTTCGACTGGTTTTCATTGGTGGAGTAGAATGACTTGAGGAAGGAAAATAATAAAACACTATAAGCTCTTTAATATGTCAATCCACAAGGAGCACTACATGCTTATCATTTTTTCTCCCGTGTTCCTCCGTGCTCATCCAAGCCAATCCTTAGGAAACCACAAAACTATCGGCCACATAACCAAAAAGGATCTCTTAGCAGAGAAGGAAAAAGAATACCACTTTTGCAAACAGTGGAAATGTATAAGAGAGTGTACAAATTCGAATATGATAGAGATGTCCCTTATGGGAAAAGCCAGTAAATTTTATGCGGATTGTCTCCGGTAATAAGAAAACTGGATTTTTACGACTCTTCTTAGAAAAGATATCTACACACGAACTGAACGACATTGCATTGTGATGGTCGTTTGTGCCACATATTTTTTTTATATTTTGTGGGATTTTCCTTGGGTCGAGCCTCCGTATTTTCTTTTAGAAGAATAACATGAGACTTGCTTTGGCTTGTGGGCGGGCACATGGTCAAGGAAAGAGAGAAAATAGATATTTTTACTTTTCCTCTTGTTCTTCTTCACTCGTTCACTCAGTCATTCACTTACAAATAGCGACTTGACTGACCGCTTGGTTTGCTATTTTCCTTTGTCTGCTATTTATTCTCAATGTAATCGTGTTCTGTGGTTTATCTTTCCTCCTTGAGTCCCTGGACTGGACCAGGAGCAATAGAAGAAAAATCTTTTTTCTTCTGTGTGACGATGATAGTAATAAAAAGCTATTTTTCTTTGCTTATAATAAACATGTACTCTCCCTCTCTCTTAAGTGAATTTTGTGTGCCGACAATGTTTTATGCTACTTTTACTACTCTGGACATGCAGGAAAATTTAGCCCATGTATTTCTGGAGAAAAATAAATAGAATATTATGTTGTCAGAAAGTTGTATTAATAATAGTACTTCTTCTTCCTTTCATGCTCCTTTTCTCTCGTGAGATATGTGCAAATGCAGGGGGTAAAATAACCATTTTTCTTCATCGTTTTCTTTTCCACGTGAAAAATATGGTTTACAGTTAAAGGGCGGATAGGCAGTGATATAAATGCACCGTAAAACGTTATATGCAAGACAATTCCAGGTTTGGACGCTTATGGGTAATCTATTAGCACTGCATAGTGTATTATGTATAAGAGAAGGAGAGCCTAAAGTTTTACGGTATGTTCATTCCATCTGTCGCGGTGAACCACATACACGCTGATTCATCCTCCGTTGGGGGAAAGCTAGGAAAAAGTGCAAGAAAACGGAGAGAACAGCAACGGAATTAAATAAAAAGAGTCGAGCCAAGAGGGAACAAAAATAATAAAATATATAGGAAAAGGTATCTTTTGAATGAAAGCGTAGAAGAGAAAAAACAACAGATCGTTTCTTCTTCCTTCAGAAAAGTGGATTTCATAAATATTCCAAAGTAGGAATCAGTGTCTGTATGTTATATATAATATGTACCTACTATGTTCTTGGAATAAAGCATATATTTTATTTATTTATTGTTTACCTACCTTTTTCTTTACCTGTGTAAATATTCCAAGAAACAGCAACTGTTTATTTATTTTCCATTCAGGTTTTTATAATAAATAACGTTACATAGAAAATTATGACAATTATTAATGCTACTTTTCTATAATGCAACTGTCCTTTCTGCCTTCAGTAGATCGCAGGGCATAAATGTGTGAGAGCCTAGATACCTATACATGTGTACCTACACGGTTATGCCATAATGTATCATGATTACAGTTCGTGTGACTGAAATCCTTTGCATTGCTGTGCTAATTATTTTTCAGTCAATAAAACTTGCATAAAGATGCTTGTTAAAAGTTTTGGCAACAATTTTACCTGGAAATGTAAAATGCGAGCTTCTACAGATGAATCAGTTTCACGGAGGAACATCAGTAATTCAAGATTTAAAAATGAATGTTTAGAAAATATTGTCTCTGTGAAGTTTCTTTCCACTTATCTATGTTTGTTCTCAATGTAAAAACAGCAGAATAAAGTTCGTAAAAATTAATGATGTAAAACAAAATGCACATAAAAAGACCACGAGCAGAGGAAAACCATGAGCCATATAATAGCTACCTCCGAATCTATTAAAAATAAGTGAACACTTGTTTCTCTGTAAATGGCATGCTGAAAAATGTCCAATTTTCCAAAAGTACAAGGAAAGGAGCATGTAAAAATCGTTGCGGCAATCATCTTCTTTGCATTCATCCTCATTTCCATCCAATTTAGCAAGAAAAAATGAGCCTACCTATTATTCCCCAGAGAATTAAAGTAAAATGTCGCTTCACCAGTGGGAGTGACTTTGGCGTAGATTTTTGAAGATGTAGTGAATACAGAAGAAACAAAATAATGAATGTGTATTCGGTTTAGCAAGTATAAGTTTAGCTGATACGACCAGATTTGCCAAGAGAAAGTGCTGAGTTTTGTGGTTACGCACGAAATACTCTCGCTTTGTGAGTATCTAAGTCCTGTGCAAACACAGTTTTCTTATAAATGCACTCACGTATAACAAATATTTTCTCTGTTTACAATATGCATCCTCCACTTGTTTCTACTTTCATCTTCATCTATGTTGTCTGTGTTTACGAAACGAGAAGTTTTATTTGAGTTAAGGATTTTTCTTCCATTCAAAAAGGACAGAAAACAGAAATCTGTAAAAGTAGCTAGTAAGGTTTTAGCGGATTATTGAAATGTTTGGCGTAATTATATTTTGTCTTCATGGGCCAGGATTGCATGCTAGTGTGACTATGTAGTACAGGATATTTCAGTGGACTGGAGGTTCTTCTAACCTCAATCAAAGATCAACGCGTAACACTTGTCAAATAATATTGATCTTCGGTAAAGCAGACGCCGATGTTGGTTGAGTGAAAAGGAAGATAGAACCAGTACATTATCTTCATGTAATGGATTAAATGCTGGGCGATATATCGTTGATATAAAATATAAAATAATTGATGTTGGAATTAAAAGTTTGACCTTGAAAGGGATAAAAATATAAGGATTTGCAATTACAATATTTAGTGTTCGATTTTCGTTCAAAAAGGCTGGTTTGATAAAACTGAAACTACTCTGTGCCTCAATAATATGAGCCCTTACATGGAATCACAGGATGAATGAAACAAAAATATAAGAATATTAGAGGAAGTGTGAAGATTAACGTGTGCACAAGAAACGACCTTACCTAACTCTATGATTTGCCTCTTTACTAATGTGAGCTATTTTTAAAAAACAGAAAAGGGACTGCTTTCCTTGCAAAAACATGAAAAAATGATTGCTTTTTACCGTTACCATATTTCTCTGGTCATGTGTACATATTTGAAGAAGAAATAGGAGCAGGAATGACAGTTGATAGGTAGCAAGAGCATGAGATTTTTGTGTAGTTTAATGTGTTACATGAATGACTGCGCTTATTTTTCTGCTTGAAATGGCAGTAAAACGTTATGTCATTTTGAGTGTCCTCTATACTTTCTCTTTTGCTCTCTGTAGAGTTCTCTTTCTCGTGCTAGACAACTTTTTCTTCTCCGTTGCACTTTTGCGAGCAAACATATTAGTTTTAGAAAAGTATGAAAACAGGAAAAGAGAGAGAATAAAAAGATTTTCATCTTTTTTCTTTGAAATTCCAGGCAAAGGATTTTCTACTATATAGAGGCAGAGACCTACAAAGTTCACAGACGTGAAGGTGTATGCTGCTCATACAAGTGTGGGCAAATAAAACTAACACTATGGTTTTATTAAAAAACCTGTTTGTACGAAAGAGAAGGATATGGTATTACGTAATAGTCATAGACTTTTTACAAAAATTGTTAGATGGAAAGATCAATAGTCGTAAGTTGGGGGATAACAAAATAAAATATCAGGGACGGTTACGTCTACTGGGAAATTGTTGAAAAGGTCTTAGAAAACTAAGTGGCATATATGAATACACGGATATCCCGAATCATAAAATTACCCTTGCTTCTTTTCCTTTCTACAATTTTAATTATTAACTATCCGAATACTGCTAGTATGTTAGTATTCCAACATTGCCAAAATCTACATAATACATATGTAAATACAAGTTCATAATAATTTTTCATCTCCATTTTTATTTCCCTGAAATATTTTTTCCTTTATAGTTCGTCCGTATTCAGCATAAATTATAAAAGTAGCATAATATATTTATAAAAATAATAATACACTTGTAGTACATATTTTGCCTTTTTACAAGTATATTATTATCTAATATGAAATAGATGGTTTATGGGAAGAGTAGCGTGAGGGGACAAAGAAAAGCATAGTTTTACAATCCATTCATTCAATAAAAGCTGCTTGGGTAAAAAAGTACCTAGACATATGCTTAGGAAACAAAAATACAGGCGAACCTAAAGGCTTTTTAAAGTTTCTTCGGTTTTTTAGTCTTTGTTGGTGGAGGACCTCCACTGGAGGTACACGTTCATTCTCCCATTCCCTCCTTTCGTTCTCTCTCTTGAGAGTAAAGATTCACTCCACTTCTTGATGCTCGTTGTTAACTATACATTGTACAGAAAAAACACGACCAACTTTATTTAGATATGTTTCATACAAAACAATACTACCAACCAAAAAATGTAAGTTTATTGGACTTGTTCTCCATAGTTTATGCCGGTAGCTATCCTTGTTCACTGAAAACATTAAAAGAAATGCGAAAAAAAGTAGAAAGTAGAGTGCTATTGGTTGATTTACTTAAAAGAAAAAAAGAGCCTGAGAGAATCTTCACCTTTTTTCTCAAAGAAAGAAAAGTTGTTTTTTTATTTCCAGAACGAAAAAAAATCTCTAGAAAAAGTTGACATAGGTAATATACTTACATCTTATGTTATAATCATATGATAAGGACATGCAACAATAAACTGTCAAGCAAAACTATTGTAAGTAGTTTTATATACTTCCTTACCATGCTGCTCACTGCTCACGCTAGCAGAATAGGAGTTAATGCAAAGGTGTGCAGTTGTCGGTGTACTTTATGTATTTGGAATAGCTGGGTGACATGCCATGTCCTTCCAGAAGATCATACATTTATAGCCGTATAGTATAAACTAAGTATACTTCTGAGTCCCTTCACTGTTCGCTTGTCTCGCATACTAACTCTCGTTCTTTCTGTCTCTGCCTTGAAGGCAATATTTTATTCTCAAATTAGGTAGTGTCATTGGTAAAAGCTGTGGGGAGAGACCACCCCCTCTCCTAAAAAAGAAGATTCTGTACATCGGTTTATGATTCCAAGAATCCCACGCACTCACACATACATAATATGCACTTACTCCATCTTATTTCCATATAAGAACAGAGAAGGCGACATAGAGAGAATAATAATAACGTCAAGAAAGCAAAGGATCACCTAGTTTACATGTGTTATTCGTGTAGTACAAGAAAGTTCACTCAACTTTTTCTTGAGCATCTCTTCCGATGAGCAAGTTTCACTGGCGCGGTCATAATCAAAAAGAAAGTTTATTACCAGAGAAATTAATACTTTTTGTGTCTCTACCAAAGCACAGTCAGTACACAGCTCTGCTGCTGTGTTGATACACATAAATGTATCGAGCTACACGGTCTAGTTATTGAGTTTGGTAACTATGTTTTTTCAACGAGAGGGAGAAACCAAAGTGGGTTGTGGAAACTAATGCGATGATGAGAACGTTCTTTAGCAAGGTAAAATATTTGTACAGGCTTTTACTTACTTACGTATGCTTGACGAGACATTACAAGCGAGCCTCTTTCTCTAACATCTTGAAGTAAAAAAGTCACCAGTGGTACATCCATACTCTATATTATATTTATAGAAACGAAGTGGCTCAGGGAAGAAAAAATAGTCTGTCGATGTATCAGTAAATCAAATAAAAAACGTAGTGTTCATTATCATCCACAAATACATTGCTGCTGGTGGGTATTTTTGGTTGCACAACTTTCTCCGTACTTTCTCGTGCCCTAGACTATCATGCATTTTATGCACAAGTGGAGAATACAAGTGTCCTTCAGTGACTTTCATTCACTTGACTTTCATACATTTGTAATAACAATAAAAGGAGTTCAATCAAAAAATAAGGATGTATTTTAGGTTAGAACTCGTTAACATGCACAAGCATTCATTTATATAAGTACATATTGTGGAAGCACCCGACATTTTGTGAATTGACTAGAGACCATAGACAGATTTTGTTTGCATGAGATACGGGGATGTTTTTTTGTGTACTTAGCACTTTTCTCCGTCGGATGATAGTTCTCACTCGGTCTTTCATTCACTTTTCGGATTTTTTTATTTCTTGTTACATACTACTTTACATTTGTTGATGCTGAGAAAGAGGGTAAAAAGAGGCAAAGAACGAAAAAGGTCGTGAGCTGCGAAATGTAGAACGAAAGGCAGACGAGCAATGAATTCAATACATGCATACAATGTTGATGCATTCAAAGTACATACAACTATAGATACCTAGCTTGTCTCCAGTTCCTCAGCAAACTTTCAATAAAAGTTTTGGTTTATGCATCAAAAGGAGTCCGGTGTCTGATGTCCGAAAAGGGAAAGGTGATCTGTTGGGCCCAAGTAAACTGAGGATACACGCGCATAAAACATTTTCTGTTCAGTTTTTGACACTTTTCTCCATTTCCGCTCCCTCCCCTCAACTCATCCATTCAGCCCAGTCCACCAGATCGACCATCCGTTCTAGTATTTTATCAAAAACCGTCAAAGAGATCGATAGGGAAAAGTATTGCAGAAAAAATTCCCTTTTTAGAAGTTGATAAAGATTCATGATGATCATGATGATTCGTGTACCTTTTTTATTTTACTCAATTCAATGAGGATTGAGGAAATCGGAAAGAAACGTCCATCAGCAACCCATTCGTTCACTTACATAAAAGTTTCATTTCAATTCTTTTTGCAACTACATAAAAATGTCAACTATTGTATTCCCCCATTTTCTCCTTCTGTTGTTACAATCAGTAGCGGAACCTTTGTGCTCAACGAAATAGGTGACAGTAGTGAGACAAGTCAAACAAAGCTGATGTAAATGTACAGTGTATGTATGTCACAGTTTTACCCTTCCTCCGTTGACGGAAAATGTGCGAGTACAAAAAAGATGCTGTGAAAGTTGGGAAAATCTTTTAAAAAGAAAGAAAACATGTACACTAGTTTTCGTCATTCTGTTCTTACGCTCTACCTCGTTTGGTTTAGTTGTAGCGCAGTGGAGGATTTACTTCAGTAGTTTTAAAAGGAAAAAATCTATTCTTCTCTGACTCCAGCAGTTGAATAGTAGAACCCTTGAAAATTAAAGAAGTAGATAAGAAATAAAAGAAGGGGAACATTGCTTGAGGTGTACAGACAACGCGGGGTAGCAAAGCATGAAAAGTAACTCCCACTGCTACACCGCCACCGGTTACTGACAAGAGCTCATAGACTTTTAGAAAGAAAACAAAAAAACCTGGCATATGATGTTGCTGAAGATGAGATGCGAGAATGGTTGACACACATTCGTCGTCGTAGGTTTGGAGAACGAAAGAATCAACATAGGTTTTCTTCCTATATTTTCTTTTCCTCCGCTTTACTTCTGCTACTACTTTTCTTCTCGTGTCTTTTCTTCTCATTTTATATTAATACTTCAACTTTTCCTATTCCTTGTCCGCCTACTCATTTCCCACATAGTTCGTAATATCATG
This sequence comes from Coecobrya sp. COE2, assembly GCA_027743765.1. Taxonomy (NCBI): domain Eukaryota; kingdom Metazoa; phylum Arthropoda; class Collembola; order Entomobryomorpha; family Entomobryidae; genus Coecobrya; species Coecobrya sp. COE2. Next base: position 9,555 of record JAHZMV010005549.1, read on the forward strand.
ATGTGAATTCACTGGATTAGAAAGATTCCAATATCTCACCATAAAGATTCAAGACTAAGACTTGGTGCATTTTTTTGTTTTCATTCGAGTCACGCAAGCAAATTTTTAATTCTAGCAGAGTTGACTGGAGGATGAATAATATTTGCCATTTCAATTTGTGCAAAATATTTTACTAGATGTAGTAATCGCCCTTTATTTCAAAATATTATTGCTTGTTTTCATGTTCATTTGGGACAATAAGTTTCGATAAAATGTCGGAGGATTGAATTTCCCCGAGGTCACTTATATTAACTGTGTAGGAGTTACAGTCTGCAACTTACAGATAGACGCATGAGACGTGCTGGATTGGAATTATGTTGTCATATAAAATTCCAACGTTCTCTTCAGCTGTCAAACTGCTTTAAGTAGAGGGTTACTATAAATTTTCTTGGTTCAGACAATGACATGATAATTGAAAAATGTAATGTATTTTATCATCATATACTTTTATTTATTTTTCAACTGATGCCTCATTATTATGCATTTTGTCGTACTTCAACAAAGCGATAAAGTACTGCGAATATGTGAGGATACACAAATGGAAACTTGAAGAATATTATTAGATTTATTATGAACATACCTAGTCACTAGGCAACTTTGTTTGTTCTTTGGTGCATATTGCCTTAATGAGTAACCCGTGGGCGTAATTAATCCAATGCATTATACCTATTTATACACTATTAGCATATTATGAAAGTAATCAACCAATCAGTGACTAGTTTTTCGAGAAATAAATGTGTATGAAGATGAAGACAACAATAAATACAAGGAATTATTGTTTCATTTTCTTAAGAATTAATTCATATCTCGTTTATAATTATTGCAATCTTACAGTTCGAACTATGAAAACCGTTTACATTATACCTGTTCAATAGTTTTGTAATATGTAAAATGTGGAAGATAATATTTATCTCCAACTACCGTTACTATATTAAATTTTGAATCTGAATGTGATCAAGAATGTTGGAATTGAATTTGTTCTTTTGATGATCTCTATTTAAATATTTGTCTTTATAAAAAATTATAAACTGCATAATTGGAACAATACAACTCTATAATTTCATTTTGATACGGTAAGTTACAGTCTTTATACAAGAAATATATGTATCAGGTATCAATGTAATTTGAGTATGTGTGAAGTAAAGTTCCTATCGTGGTCGATTTCTACATTGTTCTCTAAAAATATACATAGTAATAAATAAATAACTCAAAATTTAAATTGCTCCTTGGAACGCCTTTTGAAGGAATATAATATACAATGGTAGTTCGCAGGTCTAACATTTGAGCATTTATATAGGTACGCAAAAAAGTTGGAAAGCCTGCCAAACGAATTGGCCAGAAGCCAGCCAATGAATCAGTAATTTGTCATAAGCATTTTTGTTTAGCATTGTTCATATTATTTCGCAGAATTAATGGAATATCAAAGAAGAATTTGGATGCTACCCATATGTTTCACTTTGTTCGGCTCAATAGAAAACAAATAATAATCAACAATGGCATTAATTGGGTTTAGCCTTTTATGTGGAAAATTGTATAAAATACATGACCCTAAAGTGGGCTTTTTATCTGACCAGTGGTGTTTCGATTTAAATATTTATAATTTTTCCGGACGAATGCTGAGATAAGTCCATTTAAAATCTAGATTGCTTTGATCAATATTCAGGCCAGGCATCCTCAACCTGAAATATTGTTTTAAAACCCTTATTTTTGTTTTAACTGTAATTTATGATTCTGAAAGCTGCACTGGTATTATGCGATTACATAGTTGTGATAAGTATACGATCTTACAATAGGTTCAGCATAACTGAGGATTCAACTAATTATGAAATTAATTTTTGACGACAAAACGTCGTATTGCTTTTCCAATTTTCCGTGAAAGCCCTCATATGATGAGATTTATTTTATATTCTACCACGCTTGGATGCCTGCCTTTAGCTTTATTGTCTTGAAAGCTCTGTCTAAATATCTTCTGCTTCACTGCATCTAGTCCTTCCTTTCTGAAATCCTGACCTCTGGCAATGCGCCTAAAATATACATCAAAGAGCTCGCAGAAAACTTGATGCACACAACACGAGGACTGCTTATTCCTGTTTCCGTTATTAGATCGTAAAGGTAACTTTACAACCGTATGCTATTGTTGTACATAATGAAGCTTTATTATGTTTCGTAACAGGTCGTCTACCTCGTCGACATGAACCGCATATTCATTAATTTTTACTGGAATTCTGATCCTGACATAGCGCAGGATGGTGGTCACTTCTTGGACTATTGCGGTGGTCCTAGTCCTGAACTCTTGTTCTTGTCGTACATTTGTAATATGTAAGAAGAAATCAAATTACAAACTATGTTTCCTTCTGTTGCGCAATTCCTTCTCTCATATCTTAAACATTCCAATGCAGTTCACGTATTCACCTCTTTCTTTTACGTTATGTTAAACTTATTGTAATCTGAAAATCCAGTAAACTACAAAGTACTCTCCTCTGTCCGAGATGACTTGCTGGATTTAGCAAGCACTAACATAGTATACAAAGTGCAAACAAAATATAATGCAGGTGATTGCCTAATTCATACAGTTTGTTCTCATAAATTTTTCTAAAGCATTATTTCCACTACCTTTATTTATTATAATCCATTTAAAAAATGAAAACATTCTTAATGCACTACAACTCGTACCTCAATCTCACCCATGAGCAAAGTAAATATTTACATGATTTGTGTGCACTTTTATTGGGGTTTCAACAGAGAGATGAGATGATTGTACAGAGCACAGGACACAGAAATAGTCAAAATCGTGGAGCTTCCTGTATCTCTATATTTTATATCTATCAAGAAAAGTTATCTCATCAACATCAGTATGTTTTATCGATGTTGCTTTGTCATATGTCACGTCGAAGAGTATGAACGATATTGTGTTAAAATATTGACAATAGGAAATCAACTGATAGCGGCAGCAGTATCGGATATTTGTTTTGCTCGAAAAAAATTCTCAAAAATATTGACGGTTTCAACTCGACTTTCTCTCCCTTTTAAAATATTTATGTATGACACAGACACAGAACATACATCTGTAGTTTATGTGTGATAACGTACTAGACCCATGAATTTTTTTCCGCACTAATCTTTCAATACAGTCGCCTATCTTGCTGTTTGCTGGCCGAATGTTGGCTGTAAACTATAACCATAAATCTATGAAAGACCAAAGACTATTCGCCAGATATTATAGCATAGAGAGCCAGGAAACACATGGATGCTTTCATTATATATTATATGCAGTGTATTTGTAAAACAAAGGAGCATCTGGACCTCCTTTCACAAAAGAACTTGTTAGGAGTAGTTGATAGTCACCAAGCAGTCCCCGCTGCACCCTTGCGTAATTCAATTCAATAAATATTTATGATGATATCAGACGAACGAAATAGTTCAACAGACCCATGCTTCATTGCCCCGATGAGTGGGGCAAAAGCCGTAAAATGTGAATGTGGATAGATTTCATCTAAAGAGGGAAGTGAAGGAACATGAAACCCTCATATAATTACCTATGCTCTTTTCAGTTTCGACACAGGAAACATAAAGGCTTTCTTTTCATCCGCCACTTCGGCAGCATACACTCAATATAAATGTAACATATTGGAAGGAAAACCCATGCCAAAGTGAACATGAACATAAACCAGCCTCCATTTATTCGCTGCGCTGTTTGATACACATGTCACAACATGCACTTTGACCGATACAACTATTACAAGTTTGAAAGCATCCTGATTGTAATTGAAGATAAGAATTTTTGCAATAGCAAAATGTGAAATGAAGAAATATTATTATAGAAAAGGAATGGATGGCATCTTGTATCGGTATCATCGCCATCATCTTCGTCACTAACATTTACGTTGTACCTACTTCTATGGAAAGTCTATAGAGAAGAGACCTTCTCTCTGCGCTTGAATCGAAATGATTTAATGGAATGTCATAGATGAAATTGATGGGCAGCTATTTTCTCTCCCTTTTCACTGTCTTATTCTTCAATGAGAAAAAGGTCCTGATGGAGGCACCAGTCTTGTTTCTGATAAAAAATACCTTAGATAGTCTCACATCTTCACGGATGTTAACCGTCTTGGAGTGATGGTGATGTGATAGTTGACGCCTGACGAAGGGAAAATAAAGTGAGGGTGAAAGGATGTAGAAAAAACGAAACGTCTTTCATCAAAAAAAGAAAATGAGATTAACGACGACAAATGTGTGATCTTGTGTGATAATACTAATAGAGTGAGAGTCAAAGTGGTAACAGTGTTTGGCGGAGAGATAATATGACAAAGTCGTAAAAGCTGGTTTCTTTGCTCTAAAAGCATGGCAATCATGTAGTTTCATTCATTCCACTGCCACAAATCTATAAAATCTGACACATTAATTTTTACACTTGAGAAAAAAGAGTAAAAAGAAAGTAAAAGGGGTTTTTATGAAGTGACGAGTCGAGACTTTCTCCAGATTGGAGTTCAATAAAATTGCAGAGAGTACTATCAACAGAATAGAAAAACATAAATAACACGACGAGTGCAGTTAATAGCCTACCAAATGGTGATAAGGCAAGTTAGATTCCATTACGATAACACTCCAGAAATGACATCTACGGATATTATTTATAATGAATAGAAAAACAAAAAATAGTAATGATATTGGAAAATCGACACTTTTTCAAGAACTCTCATATTGACAGAATGGTCTAGTTGTTCATAAAAAGGTAGAAAGAATGACAAGAATGTTCATCGATCAGACAAACGATCTTGATACTGGAACTTGAAGTCAAAACCACGTTTTTAGTAGGTCATTATCTACATTAACGTTGGCAATTAATTTATACTATGTACACAATATTCCAAATTGAATAGGACATCGCTTTATCTAAGGTATGGTAATGCTAACACTTGTATTCATCATTTTTTCCACCTTTTCACAACTTCTTCTTCCTTCATTTATACCAGATCATTAATCTATCCTGTGGTTTTCAAATGCACATGATCTACTATTAGGAAAAATGAGGTTCAATAACGAGGGAATTTTATCATCAAAATAATCTTCACTTTTCTGGAAAGCTCATTCTTTGAATTCACGTAATTGGATTTTATTCAAGCACAGATCAAAGTGTGTAACTGTGTAGTCTTAAAGGGTTAGTAATTGCAGGGAGAATTGCGAATGAATGTGAATTTAAACGATATCATCAAGTATAGACTTCCCTCAGGGAATCCTCCCCTACACTATAAGCGTAACAATCATTTTTTCTTCAAGTATATGGGAGACAAAATATGGTTTTGTAAGCTATTCCATGAAACTGAAGCATGTTATTTTGCATAAATTTCCAGCTTTTCTGTAGAAGATATTTCCCAGAAGGGAAAATCGATTTAAAAACATTAATTACAATATTTGCTTCATATTCACTAAAATACCTGAGTGTAGGGTTTTGAGTACCACCACAAGCATGTCGATTGCTTCATCTTTTCTGCCTACACATTTTTTTAAAACTACATGAATAGTAACATATGCAAATGATTTGATGTGGGTGGACTCTTACTGCGTACTGCTAGGATGCGTACTGCTTCTCCTTGACCTGGTTTTAACCATTATATAATTAACTATGCAAGTATCTCATACTAACAGAAAGAGCATAATTTAAACTCAAAGATCTAGGTAAACATAATTTCCTGTGAGTCATGATAATACGCGTATGCCGTGGATCGCTGAACGCTTTTACAATTCAAGTGCTTTTACTGTAGATGCTTTGCGTTCAAATTTGCAGCCACACAGTGACAATGGTAACTTTACACATACTAACAATAGAATCACTAGCAACGGCAAAAATTGTAAATGCACCCATGCAACATGAGCCATAAATGTTAGTTCATATCGGAATAACAGAAGCTATAATTCGTCATTGATATAAAGGCCGGGATGTAATATAAGAATTTAACTTTTACACTAAAAATCAGTAAAAGAGGACTGCGATAAACTGAAAATAAAACAACCAGAGATTACAATGAAACTGTTCTTCAATACATGATGTTTTCTGTTTTTGCACGGCCTTAATAAAAAATAAAGTTTTTGAATAAAAATAAAGTAATTTGTCTAATAGCAATTAACCGATTTAAAAGTAAATGACTAGAAAAACTTGACAATAGCATTGATAATGGTTTCCTCAGATGCCATGGGTTACTGTGGGATCTGAGACACCAACAAGTAACCTTTTTCTTAGCCCAGTTTTGGTTATTAATTCGGAAAACCCTTTGCTCATGCCATATTGCCCATACGATCTAAAACTGTAGATGTATTGGAAAACCAGTATAATGTTCAATTGGTTTGAAACTTGTGTCATATTTCTTGAAAGACTAAGAAGTTCTATGATTGTAATTTTTACGATAATTTTCCGTCCAATATAGCGGTTCGAAAAGCCGACAATTATACTTTTTGTGCGCTGAATAGTAGTAATCAGACGCCTTGATCAACTCACCATTAGTAAACAGTTTGAAATTAGGAAAATATACATTTACACATGTAACTATTGATGCGATATGCATCTCCTTTTATAAACATATTCAATGGATGACGCCTGAAGATTGTCATGAAAATATGGCGTCATCCATGGAATATGTTTATAAAAGGAGATTGCTTAATTTCCTGAATTGTCATAGAAAGTGGGCAAAGGGACGACTACAAGTTGATAAGCCTTTTGTTATGAATGATTCCCCTCCAACTCCGGCATCGTCCACAGTTACAGCGTTTGGTTAAGTAAATGACCAGTAACATTACACCTCCCTGCATTTATATGCTTTCTTCTTCCAAAACTTCAAAATAAAGTTTACCAGTCAACGCTATATTTTCAGTACGTGAATATTATTCAACAGGGATACAATATTCG
>JAHZMV010005550.1:0-12292 GCA_027743765.1 Coecobrya sp. COE2
CACCTTCACTTGACTGGTGAGTTTTTCTTCCTGTGCGTTGTTTGTTGACGAGAGGCTGCCTAACCCCGCGTCCAGCGCTGCGAAGGCCGCAGCAGTTCCAAATGCAGATAATGCCTTTTTTGCAACAGCGCACCAGCGGCAATGCATAAGGTTATGAGCACAATAGATTTGGTAGATGCTGACACGTTTGAATAAATAATTTACTTGTTCGGCTGCATAGTCATACTGAAGACGTAGTTTAGTAACCTTTTAACTGGATAGTTGCAGAAAATATCATTCTAAAGGCATACAAATCTAGAAGTATAAGTAAGGCTTGTTGTGTCCTCATAAAACTTCTGAATAAATTATAAATTAATTAATTTTCGATATTTGTAATATTCAAACCAACTTTTGAAGAGACTAAGGAGATGATTCCATAAACCATAATCTGAATTTGCATTGATGTCATCATTCTTTAATTGCCATAAAGAGGACATTGGATTCCAGTTTGGAATAAGTTATACCCAGTTATAGAATAGAAGGAAATGAGTACAGAATAAACATTTAGAAACATTCGAGAAAAATGAACTGCTTCAAGCTAACCACTGCGCATTCTAATGCAAATGGCGCAAAATTCTAATACTGTTGACAGCCTACCACAAAATTCATCAAGACCTACTTGTTCTATTGATATTGATTTTAGGGTCCTTGTGTTTTATTATGTGTTTGTACTGCATCTTAACATTTTCTGAAATCCTTAATATTCCTAAACTACTTTTGTATATAATTTCGTTTGGCGATACAGTTATACTAATGACAGAAATTTACGGAAACGTTACAGGTAAACTGCATTCGAAATCCGTTGAATGTCGTCAAGCTGTCAAGGCGAATAGAAAAATAATGGAAAACAAGTTCTACCGAGAAAATATAAATTCTATATCATTATTGATGGTTGCCATTGGATCTGTAAATTATTTCGATAATTCCTTGTCAATCAGTTTATTTGATTTCTGTGTCAGTCAAACGGTAAGCCTGTTATTCTTGTAAGGAAGGAAATCAATAATACTACCATGCCAAGTTGTAACAAAACTGCCTATTGATTTTTGTCGCCGGATCAAAGCTATTCATCTTATTATATAACCAATTACATCGGAGTACACTGCAAATGTAAATCAGTTCATTTTTCTTGAAAACATTATAAATATTCTATTATACAAATAATCAACCAAACTAGGAAACAAAATCGCTACTCTGTGTAGTAATACTTCCGTATGTTGTTAAGTTGTCAAATGGCCCATAGGATAACTGTCTAACAATTATAAGTAGGACCATCATATACCGTGTAGGTTAATGAGTGCTGAAGTTGGTTGGACGATACAATTTCTGTGTTTTAATTGTGAATTGTAATTCCACCTGATGGATTTAACATTGCTTGACATTTGCAACCAGTACTTTTTGTACTTTTGGGATTTTTATTTATCGTATAGCGAATCATTTTGTAAATAAAGTTTACGTTTTTAATTGTGAAGCGTGAAATGGGTACTAGAATTTTATTTGTGCGATTTTGAGTTTGTAAATGTACAAAACAATTAAAGAATAGTGTAATAAAAATATGCAATCTGCACTCCTTTGAACGCATATTAGTAAGCAAAAGATTTTCTGATTCCCCCGAATATATGCACGTTTAAATGGAATATTTGAATCTTGGTCGGCAGCGATGTTAGGAATATCATGTGACGGATTAGATACGCTGTAGGAAATAATTTTCAAGCAACCGAGATTAGACTACATTTAAGGTTTTGATTTATTTATTTAAGGAAATTACAATACTATCCCTTGGTTCAAATTGCATTAAAGGTTGTGACATATATTACCTGTGTCAATCTAGTAACTGAAAATCCACTCACATATTGTTAACTCTACTAAAAGTGATAAATTAAAAAAGTATAACACAAACTAGACAAAATAGAAACTTAACCTACATAGATCATACACGAACACAGTAAAGCGATTTTCCTTTTCTCTTCGAAACTAGTGTCTTCGCTGGGTAGAATCCAACATTGAAATTTTATAACCTATGTATTGAAATAGTCTCTGCATATTTTTCAATTAATATTTTTACTCATTTTTAACAAAAAATTCCTGAGTTATTTAGCGTAAAGTTTATAAACCATTTATTACGTACCATATAATTTACTTTATTTTGCGCATGTATGTAACATCAACATTAAAAGAATTATTGAAACCAACTGAAAATTACCAACTAGATTTTTCACACCTACTGTGCGGTCAAAACCAAAACGTCAACAATGGAACATATACTGCCTTTCATAAATTTTAAAAATGTGTTGCGTCCCAACTTGTGAAACGGATAGGTCACCTCAATCTTCAAATTCCACGTCATTCCCAAACTCTTTGCCAATATATCATATCTGGAATTGCTTAAATATTTAATTTTCTTTCTCATATTTTGCGACACTTGTTCAGTCTCAGTGATAAATCTTGTCTCAAAATATTCCAGTGCCACTATTGTGCCAATTGCTAGCAACCCCAATTGGTACAATGGTTGGTAAAACATCTCATAGTATCGGATGACAGTGAATGCACACAACATCAAAATAATGTGGAAACTTATTTGGTGACTGGAAACAAAAATATTTGCAACGATCTGATTAAACATTGCATTTAAAATTTGTTGCATTCTGTAGAACTTTAATATATCCTCAGTGGTCATCCGTCCGAAAATTGTGACGTATAAATTTTCCTGCAGTTTGGCTATCGGAGTAAAAGCGACAACCCAAAATATCAGAAACTTGATGTAAAGTAAGGCAATCAGCAGGAAAATTACGATTATATTAGAGCATTGTAAAACGGACCACATAATATAAATTAGCAAAGGCGCAGTTTTTAGGTCTAGTCGTGGCTCATATTCTAGAACTTCGAGAAACAAGCGATGAACAGGTTCAATTTCTTGAAGGAAAAATGCTCCCCAAACTAATGGAATGATAAGGCTGACTGTTACAATAAGCTGAGCAAGATATTCGGTGACCACCACGGTGTAACGATACAATTGGAGACGTTCAAGTTGTAAGCGGAAGATGTCTATATGGTTGAAATTAGACAATATAAACATATGCAATCGTAAATGAAAATAAATTATGTTTACCTTCTAAACTCTCGTGCATATCGACTAGCTCGTTAAACAAGTAAATCAGTTCATTTGCAAATTTATTAAATACATAATGTGCGCCAATCACAGAAACTAATCCCGAAATAAACAAAATATCCACCACAACAAGGATTGGTTCAATTGACTCTTGATTTGAGATTTCGTCCTTGAAGCCAAAGTATGGAAACACAAAGTTCACCACAAGGTTTAGCACTATGTAAGCCAAAATTAATACGACATAGCTTCTATACAAGGCAAAATTATAATGGGAATATGTTCCTGAGCGGTACAGCCTTTTTGGAATAGGGTTCCATCGGAATGGTGTGCTGTAGCCGTAATTCATGATTTGCAGGCGGAAATTTATTATTGTCCATAACTTTTTGGAAAACATGTTTCAAATCTGTTTGGAACAATAATATTCTAAATAAATACTTCTGATAAATAGTAACGGCCCTTTCGAACTGTAAACCAAAATGCAATTTGGTAATTGTAACACAACTTTTGAAAACTGCTTCCGGTCAAAAACAATTAATATTTGGCCTTGAATTCATTTTTAGCCATTACCGGAAAAGAATGTACGGAACGTGCGGTATTGTTTATTAGATTAGTGACGTAAACAAAGCTGTTATTACATAAATTTGGTACATAACCTATTGAGAAAAAATAAATACAATTTTAACGGCTAGCAGATTTTAATTTGGGAACAGGGAAGTCATTTTGAATTGTGCATATTTTATTAACAAAATTTACTTTGACTAAGTAAGACATGTTTCAATGATTTTTTGGTTCAACAACCTTGACGTCATTATTTTAGATTGTAAAATGAATTTTCGTACTCTAGCTGTTTTATTCATTAAACTTATTATATAACTTTTATCATTCTATGGATATAATCCTCAATTTATATGATACATCGTCTAGTTTATTTGAATATATTATATAACCTACATATCTAAAAGTTCAATAATAATTATAGCCATCATCTGATCATCATTTTTCATCAGGTTTACTTTCCCATTAGGATAAGAGAAATTGCTTGGTTAATAGAAAAATCCAAAAACACCAGAGGTGTAGTGTCCTCAAAAAAGTTATCCCCAAAATGTATTTTTACCGTCGTGATAGATTTCCAGTAAGTTCGAGCAACCCTCCATGATTTACCTGTTACCATATGTTTCGTCAGGAACGAAGCGAATTCACTGGTTTTCTTCAAACGTTTACTACGAGAGTAAACTTTCTTCGCCCAATGAAACGAAAACACTACCTCAAGTGCTGATATGACAAATGCGTTGATAACCAAAATACGCAATGTTATACCCAAATAGAAAAGTTTGGAAAAGAGGCCGTACGCAGAGAAAAATAAGCCAGACGTTGAAACAGTTATACATGCGGGAATAATTATTTTGGAGCAGTTCATGTTGAAAATTCCAACCAAAATTTGTATTTCCCGATATCGATTAACGTGCCCAAGAAAATCATTTTGATTTTTTAGTCGTCTCAGTTCCCTATGCAGAAAATTATAGAAAATTTTAAATAAATAAATTGCATTTTACTTTTCAGCAAATTTTTATGTATTACCTTTGAAAGCTGGCAAGCGCAGAGTAAATTGAAAACGTTCCAATTAGCAAACCAGAAACAAAATTTACTGTGCTGATATTAGTGTATATGCGCCAGACGATGTACGTGTACCAGAAACTGAAGTATCGTTCCATAAAGCCAGCGACTACTTGCAAGCTTACCACAGGAATCTGCCTATTGATCAATTCAAATAGGCCATTGGTTCCAACCAGAAATGATGGCAGAATCCTACTGATTGAGGCTGGATTTATTCCGCAGCTGACACCAAACGCTAATGGTATCAAAGTGTAATTGTTTCTGATGATGTTTGCTCCTTCCACAACCCACCTGAGTCCGTGCAGTTCTTTTTCAGATTTTTTGTTGCGTCGATTTAAAGTAAGGAATTGGTTGATCATGTAGACGAATTCAGAACAAATGCTGTGATGACTGTAGATAGCCGCAATTGTCATTCCAATTCCGATTATATCAAACCAGCTTAGGCAGTCTGCTAACAAAATTTCCTTCTCGAACAGGATCCTGTGCAAGCCATTCAGAGACACCAGAAATAAGAGAACGCTCTGTATTTTCCAGTCAGAGTTTTTAAGAAAGTCATTATTCACTCGCAAAGATATTTGCTGTCCAACTTTTTGTTGCGTGATTTGATATGGGACTGCAAGCCAATTTAAATTCCACTTGGATATGGTTTCAATGCATTGGCGAAGGCAATTTTCAAGAGATATTTCTTTGCCCATTTTGACACGAGATTACTCTCTGGCAGCAAATATACAACTGCGATGAGATATATCTAAATATACTCGTTGGAATAATTAATTCTCCACGAGGCAAGTTTTTCATGTTTGAACTTTTAATTTTAAATTATGCTTAACACGAAGCCTATTCCGGAACATCATTTCAAGTTTAATTTATTAATATATAGTTCCTCATAATACAAAACTTCTCATTATTTATGGCCGTATTTTCGATTGTAACGCTGTGTTAACTCCGTCAATATTTGAAACCCCAAATGGATAACTCGACAAGTTTGTCGACTTTTGGTTATACCAAATTTCTCAACACAAGTTACATACCTGTTTACATAATAAATATCCTACCCGTTTGAGTAGATATGAGGAAAACGATTTAAGCGCCCATAGAAATATTCATATCGCGAGCAATAAGGTAATAAACTCAGCCAGCGACCAACACGCAGTAAACTGACGAGCTCAACCCATGCTGATTAGTAAGACAGACGGATTTATGGTTAGCGAGAATACGTGAAAAAGTTCCCCATATGTAAAACAGTGGGAATCTCCTTAAACGAGGCTGCGAAAAGCCACCATGTCAAATGTCAACGCTTGCCGACACCAGATTGATAGATTTAAATTCCAGCAGGAATTTATAAATTTTTTTTTTGAAAATCGCGTACAACAAAGAGTCCACACATTTATGGTAATGCTGCACTTTGAGACAGACGAGCCACATTTTTACAACTTCAAGTTACACCTAATTTTATTTAAGCGAAAAGACCAAACACCATTGATAATACACGTGACATATTATTAATTATCTTCCCGAGTTCCAGCTAATGAGACAACTATATTCTAGTCAACACACATTTCCAAACATTGCCTGGCAATAATAATGAATAATTATTTAGTCGAAAAATGTTTGAGATATTTCAACAGTTTAAAATTCAAATTCACATACCCTTCCAATACAACCGTATTCAGAACAATGTTGGAAAATGTACTATTTACTTGTTATTTGTGAAATTTTATGGGATCAGGAGTGAAGAATACACTGTCATTCAGAACTCAATAAAATAGTACCGAGTTTACTTTTATGCATCCGCGAATATAGCAAACCATAACAGAATTTACAGAATATTTCCCATACCTGTTAAGGATTCAAAATTAATATTCATACAAATTACAACAATTGTTCCAACGTAGCCTCGTGCGTATGTACATATTTTAATAATTCGTATTATTCAGGTAAACTAGACATGCGGCATCCATTTCTACAACTATTTCATCTTCATCAAATTATTTACATAAATAACTATCGTATTAAGCTATGTACCCATCAGAATAAGGGAAATTGCTTGGTTAATTGAAAAATCCAAAAATACCAACGGGGTTGTGTTTTCAAAAAAGTTATCCCCAAATTTTATTTTTACTGTTGTGACCGATTTCCAGGATTTTTTAGCAATCTTTCTAGATCTACCTGTTATATGTTTCACCAAGAACGATGTCAATTCACTGCTTTGCTTCAAGCTTTTGCTAAGCGAGTAAATTTTTTTTGCCCAATGAAAAGAAAACACAACCTCCAGTGCTGATACCACAAATGCGTTTATCATCAAAACTCGTAAGGACATGTCCAAATCAAAGAAATTGGAAAAGAGGCCATACGCAGAGAAAAAGAAACCACAAGAAGATACGGTTATACATGCGGGAATAATTATTGTGGAGCAGTTATTATTGAACATTCCAACCAAAATTTGTATTTCCCGATATTTCTTGATGTGGCAAAGAAAATCCGCATCGGTTTTCAATACCGCCAATTCACTAAAACAAAAATTAGTCAAAAAGTTTAACGAAATTTGTCACAGAATTTTAAAAATTGAAATATTGTATTAGTGATTACCTTCGAAAATTTGCTAGTGCCGTGTGTATTGAAAATGTTCCGATTATCAACCCAGAAATGAAATTTATTGTGCTGATATTGGTATATATTCGCCAGACAATGTAGGTGTACCAGAAACTGAAAAAGTTTTCCAAAAGGCTAGCAATTATTTTGAAAACCAGCACAGGGATTTGCTGATTGATCCATTCAAATATTCCATCCTTGCCAACAATAAATGACGGCAGAATCCTGCCGATTGAAGCAGGTTGTATCCCGCAGCTGACACCAAACGCTACTGCAAGTACGGTATAATTATTCCGGATAATATTTGCTCCCTCAGTGAGAATTCTAAGTCCGTGCATATCATGTCGGAACTTTTTATTGTGACGGTTCAAGATAAGGAGTTGATTGATCATATCTGCATATTCTGTACAATGATTGTGATGACTGTATAGAGCTGCAATGGTAACCCCAATGCCGATTATGTGAAACCAGCTAATGCAGTCGGCCAACAAAATAGTTTCCTTCTCAAAAATAATTCTGTTCAAGCCATTCAGAGACGTGAGAAATAAAAGGAAGCTCTGTATTTTCCAGTCAGAGTTGTTAATAAATTCGCTGTTAGCTTGCATTTGAATATTCTGTCCTACTTTTCTCGAAGTCAATTGATATGGAACAGCAAGTGAATTTAGATTCCATTTAGAGATAGACTCAATACATTTGAAAAGACAATCTTCAAGTGATTCTGGTTTACCCATTGTGGTGGAACATAGCTCTTCGGTAGTCGATTTAGAAATGAACCCAGGTGAATTTGGAACCATTTAAAAACTAATTTTCCACGAGGTAGTTAATTTATGTGTAAGCATTTAATATAAATTAGTCTTAATGTGATGTCTATTCTGGAGCAGATACTTTCATTCTGAGTGTTGTCATTAGCTGATTAAATTGTAATTCCCTGTTTCGCTAAATGTTCTACTTATTAATGTCATTTCAAATTTAAGCGTATGTGTGTTTACTAGGTTCAATAAATATTTCAAAGTTTAAACGTCGCTGTGGATAATCCAGATACTGACGACGTTATGCATTTTTGATTATATCGTGTTTAAGCGGAATTTCTTAGTTCAGCTATGTATCCACATGAAGATTTATTATCCAGACTTGTTTCAGCCAACGTCATGAATACATTTTAAATTCATCCATAAACGGAATTAAATTATGCGCTGAAACTACGAGACCATATAATATTTGTAATTGAGTAAGCCTCCAAAAATGTGAGTTAATAGGTTAACTGACTTGACAGACGAAGTTGGCCCAATGTCCATAATGAAAAGTTGAATACTATTTCATCCAGTATCGTTGTATGCAGTGAGAATGTTGAGAATGAAAAAAGGTCCTTTCTAACTAAGGTACTTCCATACAAAATTTGGCGACAAATGCTTAAACGCCCTCTGAAAAGAATAAAGGGTATCAAAGTTATAGTCAAAAAAATTGTTCTCTGCTAACCTTTCTACGAAAAATATGTCCGCTTAGAAACATTGTCCCCTCAGAAAATAGTCCGCATAAAAATAGGGCTAATAAAATAGTCCGCAAGAAAATAGCTCACCGAAAAATGGTCCTACACCCGGATGTACAGATGGACAGACAAAATGAATGCATAGTTGCGCTGAATCAAATATTCAGCTAATAATAAATATTAATTATTTTTTCACACGTGGAGAAGTTGAAACATTTTATTTTGTTCTGGTGACATGTTTTCAATTTTAAAGGTACCTGCCTTTTGACTGTATTCAGGTTGTTTCAGAATAAACTTATTGTTTGTAAAGTGTCATATGATAGTGAATTAGTAAAACCATGTCATTCAACGAAATTCTACAGAATTGATTTTCTTCAATAAGCCCATAGAGCAATCCGTGACAACTTCCTTTAATTGAATATTTCGTCAAACATGTAAAAGTTTCACAATCTAGATTGGCAGACATTACAACAATTCTGTCAAACTTGTTCCGTGTGGGTGTACATATTTTGGAAAATCCGTTAATTTTAATGATTCGTTTGACTCAGGTAAAACAGAAATTGTTTGTGGAACTAAAGCTTGCCCTCTGAAATATTTTATAACGGCCATCATCCTAAGTAATGTTGTCCGAATTGCGACATATCTAACATCAATCTTCTTATAAATCTTTACTTTATGAAATGATATTATTTCTTGTACTAAAACCGCAAACGAAATGACAAGGCAAGCGAAAAGAATATAGAAAGCACCAGCAATATTCTTCATGCTCAAATTGTCCGATTCATCAGCCATTCTCTTAGTTTTATCCATCTGACCCGTTTCCTTCCACCATTTTAATTTGGGTAACCGTACATTATAGTACATGTCCCATTTCTCCCAAACATCCGAAAGATGAAATGGTCTCGTCCAGCTCAGTATTTTACCAAAGTTGAGTTTATAAATCGACTTCCCTTCTGTGGCAATACCCAACCAAATATTGTACGTAGTCACAGGTGCAAATACAAGTTGCTGGTTATCCGACTCGGAAAGATTTCTTTCTCTCAGATGAACCATAGCAGAGTCGTAACCTATGCAACCATATTTATTGCTTACTGCTTTCTCAATGCATTCCAGGCCAGCTCCCCTAATAATTTCCATTTCCTTTACAAGCTTCACGTAAACGGGATCTGTGCTTCCAGCAAGTGTGTTATAAGCAGCGTCACCATGTTTGATAAAACCAACTTTGTAATCCGAAAATGTAAGCTGTTCGAATGTTTTTGGGAGAATACTCAAAATTGGAAATGCTAACAAAGCAGTCATTTTCGACCTGTAAACAGTGGTAAGAACCATGGTGTATAGAAACCATAGAGCTACAAAACTACGGAGAGCGGCAGATTCTGGATGGACTGATGCATCCTGTTCGAGAAATGTGGAGACAAAAAACTGAATTTGACAGCCGATTGACCAATCTTCCCCACAACCAAGATTAAATACTTTCATTATTTTGAAAGCTGTAGAAAATAAAATGATACTAAAAACTGTGCTCATGCCAATGCCAGCCCACATGATTTCATCAAATGGCCAGAGTAAAGCGGCGGGGCTGTAGATTCTAGACGGTTGTGCTGTTACAAAGGTGAGGTAGCCTTGAAATTAAATTAAAATTATTTCTATTTTAATGTCCTGTAAATATAATTTATAGTCATTAATTTACTGATTGTGTTACCTATGTCATAGAAGGAGTCGGTAAAGTCGACCTCTAAAACTGTGAGAAATATTTGTAATACTTCGTTTTGGAGTGTTAGTAGTGACTATTCCTAAATCAGCCTTGCCACTGATTAGGTCTCCGATTATTCCAATCCATGTTCCATTTGGCAACTCCAGACCAGTTCCACCGGCTCCCAATTTCCCATCTTTTCCCGTGGAAAGGAACATGTTATAGGTGAAGTTGAACTTGACCTTAAAATAAGCTAAAATTATTAATTGTGCCGGGAAAACAGTAAATCATAATAATATATTTATCTGAAATACCATGAGGAACTTTTCAAATAAATATTTCCATTTGCCCCTTTTCGCATTTGCAACGGAATCCCATGGAGGATTTGCTTCAATTTTTGCTAAAACGCGTGGAATCGCTACATGCAAAAGTTTTCCATTTAAATTCCAAACGAAATCAGGAAAGTAATTAAAATCGTCTACAGCCAGGTTTTCTACTGTCACTGGAAATTGGATGAATTTAGGATATCCCCCAGGGTTACAAAAGAAGCAAATCGTTCCAACTTTCACCGCATTGTTTTTCGTGCCTACTGCTATTTTAAATTTGATTCTATTTGGAAGCTCCTGCATTTTCAAAAGACGTTCATGTTCACTTTGATCTGTTTTGAAGATGTAAAAGTCTTCATCTTTTCTTGTAATCGGGATAAACACTGGAGACATTAAATTGTAAATCTGTTTAAGTAAATCTGGACGAATATCATTTATCATTAAAATCACAATCTGGCAGGGATCGCTCTTTCGTCGAAAATTTGAAATTGAAATTGGGAAGCTCACAATAGGGAAATTATCTAGCAAGATCGTTGCGTTTCCATCATCAAACTTGTCACTGGTTGGACTCCCGTACTTGACAATGTAGGCACTTTTCAAGGTCGACAAACTAGTAGTCGCCGCATTTTGCAATATATTCTCTACACTTTCACTGTAATCAAATCTATCCTGAAGAATGAATAGGGAACACTTGTTAAACTTTTCTTGGTTAATCAAATTTATAATAAATGTATCTTCTAGGAAACCTTGGTGTGTTTTGAAGGTCGGCTCTGTTAACTGAATAAAATTGCTCCCTTCTGATTTCAACGCCGCTACGGAAAAGGTTACATGTATTTGTAAAACAAGGAAACTGAAAAACCTGCATACCGGGGCAATACTACTGGATTGTGTATCAAGTTTCTTTGATTTTGAATTCATTGTGAAATATTCGAGCCAATATTCTGGAGAAAGCAATGTTCCGTTTCAATAATGACAAAAACATCAAATGCACAGTGTCTACAAAAGTGTTTGATATTGAGGTACCTTAATTGACGAGGATATTTTGAAGCTATATGCAAATTGTTTTGCCACCAGAATCATAAATCAGTGGGTGTGTTATGTAAAATCATTATTTCGGGGCTCACAGCGGCCTTCTTGGAAACGACCTAATTAAAGGACTCATGCAAAGACGTAGTTTGTAATCTTGATTGATGTTTGCCAATTATACGATTAGAGCTGTTTGGTTACATAAGGATCGCAATACCTATCTAGACCAAATGGCTCTCTCATTAAATGCAACTTTCCAGTCCAAATATAGATTAATTGCAATAAACATTTGTTGGGATGGTATATCGTGACTAGAGGTGGGAGAGTCGGGCAAGATAAGCCCGCAACCCGCGGGAGCTTGCGGGTACCCGCGGGTTCGGGCAGGCGGGCCTGAGAAAATATATTTTCTG
>JAHZMV010005551.1:0-14975 GCA_027743765.1 Coecobrya sp. COE2
GGAGCATTTGCAGCACTCGGCAAATGATGATGATGTCCATTTATTGTGCCTGGAGCAACAGAGCCAGAGTGTTGCTGGTGGTAGTGCACAATGCTGGCAGTACTTGCTCCAAGTCCTCCAACCGCGTGTCCATTAATCCCTGTAGTTGAAGGAGCAGGCATAAAACCATTAACTGAACTGTGATGATGATGTCCATTAGTAAGATGATGGTGATGATGTTGCAAATTGTTACCATTGTTTGCGCTGCTCATGTTCATCATGCTGCTTCCCAAGTACATATCTTTCTCCACCAACCCAAAGCCAGCAGCCTGTTGACTTAGATTATTCTCGAGGGAATCCAGTTTACTTGGATTTTTTGCGTAGCATGAAATGGTACGTCGGACTCGGGTTCCAGTTGCTCTTGAGTTAACCTTTGAAGCAGGACCTGTCATCCCATTCATTAAAGAGTCATTGTTATTGCTGGTGGTAGAGTTGATACTACTCGCTCCGTAAATTGATGACGCATTGCCTACGTTGCCCGCTCCTCCATTAGAGCCTCCATTATTCGCACAAAGATTTAGTGCTTGGCAAGAAGAATTGAGCTTGGGGTCCCGTTCTCGGGTGATACCAGATCCGAAAAAGTTGTTACGAAGCATTTCATATTTGGTTGTGCTGCTTACAGCGTTCCCTCCTCCAGACGACGCCACCAATGAGGAAGATCCTTGCGTCGTCCCACCTGAGGTGGTAGACAGTACAGTAGAACCAAATGACTTGAGGATGGAATCCTTCTTAGTCCCATTAAGTAATGAGCCGGCAAATCCATTAATTTTATTGCCACCGGTGCTGGCGCTGCTACTACTACTAGTTGTTGTTGATGCAGATCCTCCACCACTTCCGCCGCTACTGCTGCCACTACTGTTACTACTGGTCCGACTGCCAATTGTGTTTACGCCATTGTTACTGGTGCCATTACTGTTTATACCATTCCCTGTTGAGTTGCCGACAACTCCATTGTTACTTGCATTTCCCATAGTTAAATGACAATCACATGCGCAAATCGGGGCGACTGAACCATTCTTCAATTTCGACTGTCGGCCAGTTCCCACCGCATTGCTATGATGTTGGCACTGTGGATGATGCAATTGCTGTTGCTGACTTTGCTGATGTTTGAGTCGACCATAAGTTGCAGTGGAGTAGAAAGAACCGCTGTTACTACTACTATTGTGATTATTATTGTTATTATTGCTGCTAACACTAAAGTTGCTGTGCAGGCTGCTCGTGATACTTTTACTGCTTGTGGGTCCAGAAATTTTGGAGGACCCGTCACGTTCTCCACGAGTTGTATTATAAGACAAAAATCCATAATCGTCACTTCCGTCCAGTTCACTGCATTCCTTCCCGTTTAGTAGCATGGAATTCCCGTTCCCATTACTGGTAGCACTCCCATGATGACCATTTGTAAAAGAATTGTGAGTATGGTGGCCATTTGTTTGCTGTGTAGCAGCACTTGTTCCACTACTGCTACTACCAGAAGCTCCATGGAGGAATCTGGAGGAAAGGGAGGTGAGAGAATACGAGTGCTTCATTTTAGAGTCTGCCATCGTTCTAAAGTGCTCCCTTGGAGGAGAGTCATTCACTCCGGCTCCTTTCTTCTTTTGAGTTGTGAGGGACTTGTCCCTGCTTTGTAAAGTATATGCTCTAGATTCTGGCATGTTTCTCCTTTGTTTCGTTCTATTTACAAAGCTAATTTATCGCCTTGCGTTTTCTGACAGGATACGCTTTACTTAATGGTCCCATATATTTTCACTATTGCATGAAATACGTTGTGGCCGTTTTCTTGTCTTTTCATAAAGTTCATTGAGCTGCTTACGTTTATTGCATAAAACGCGAAAAGGCAAATGATGGCAGTTATGTTGATATAGTTGTCTGTGCGTTTCTTCCAATTCCTTGAATAGGCATATTGACTCACATTCACCCCATAAGTTAATGACCAAAATCCAACTTTGCATGTTCCATTCTCCTTTTACAATTTCACTGTGAACACGATAGTTCAAAAGGTGTTGAAAATCTGAGCAAAATGATTTTAAAGGTCGTTGTTCATTTAATTACGTGCCGAGTGTTTCCGTGAATCTGTGTCACAGGCTTTTGCGTTATTTAGTACATCCTTTCAAAAAAATAAAACTACAACAGCTCACCAATACAAGTGGGCAAGTATAGATGACTTTGTATTGTTAAAAAATTACATAAAACTGAAAAAACGCTCGTGCACACACAACAACAAATGCCTAAAAAGGACGGGCATAGTTCCTACTTCTTGGTTTGATCATCATCATCAGGTAGAAAACTGAGTTTTCCTCCATCATCATCATCAGTTTTCGTTAAAACACCTGCACGCACACGTTATATAAACTTGCATGCAAACGCGCAACAAGGGGAAAAACTTGAAAGCAATAAAAAGAAAAAAATATATACTCCTCCTGGTTTGGCAATGCGAACAAAAAATCCGAGTGAATTACAGTACTAAGGCATGCACATAAGAAGAAGAAGGATGCAATGTTACAAGAACAACTTTTTTATATCTTGTGTGCTCGATGCTCGTCAGAAAAGTCCAACTTCCAAAAATGGGGACTTTCACAATTTACAATGAAACGTTACAAACAACATTCACCTCACCTCCGCCACCACCAACTTGGTGAACTTATTGTTAGTTATAACAACGCAGGTAATAAGACAAAAAAAACTAGGTATTACATATAAACTTTTCAACATCATTCTTAGCTTTGCGTTCCACCAGAGTGTCTGTCTTATACAACTGTGCAGTTAGATCTTTGTTTCTTTAAATGACCATTGGTCAGATCCATTCACATTCTCAATTCCAACAAGTAACTATTCACACATGCGATGTATACGGTCATAATAATTATTCCTTCTCGTCTAGTTTGTGAACTCACTAGGAACGACAAGTCTGCTGCTGCATTCAACGTTCTGAAGATCCGGTCCAGAAAACAATTCACAAGAATGCATTCGTGGTATATACCTTCAATCAACTGAGCATTCTTCATGCAATAAATTCTAAACCACTTTACTGACTAACGAATTCCACAGACCACTATGCAAAATTTATCTCCACTGCTACATATAAATAAAGCACGATTTAATTAATTTAGACTGAAAAGGCTTTGTCATATCATCACAGTCGTTAGGAAGATATGAAGCGACAATTCATCATCAAGTGATATTTTTACTTACCAAGTCATCGTGTCATAATAATAAATAAATGAAATAACGATCCACAAACAAACACAATGAGCAATTACGAATTGATGCCAAATATAATCCAAATCCCAAAACAGACAAAAAGTCTGGTACAATGAACCAGCATAAAATGCGTTCATACACTTTCAAACTATCGTTGTACTTTTTTCATTGTTTGTTTACAATTGAGTGAGTTGACTTGTTATGTTATGTTATTATTGTCGCTACACGTGTCATGATTTTAACTTTGTTTTGAAACCGGAAGTGATACACAATAATTAATCCATGCGCATTTGACAAGCGCATGAAAATGATAGTGTGTGAGAATGTGCATGGATGTGTGCGTAGAATGCATGCGTATTCTCTTGGCAGTACCAATGGAATTAGACCAGTTTATCAATGTCTCATTTCTTTTCCACTCCAGCGCCAACTGATAACACTTGTACTTTGAAACGGAAGATAGTAATTACAAACAACACATCTCCGTGAAATTCACCTTTTTTTATCGTCCACCTCCACAAATTACAAGTCAGTTCATAGCTTCACACACTTTGTTGTTTTTACTTGATAAAAAGAACAGGGAAAGAAACGCTTTGAACATGTTCACTTCTCTCTCAGGTTGTTTTCCCAACAAGTTCTAAAGTAGAAAATCGATGTGTGTACACAAAATTGACTTGTGTAAAAATTTGATTTGGATGAGATGTGAAGTATATATAGGAACTGGTTATTGCATGGATTGAGTATAAAATTCAACTGCTTCCAGCAGCAGTACCGCAGCACTTGTGTGAAACTTGCACTGATAAAGTAGCCGCCTACTTATATTTCCCGACTAAAAAGGCTTTGTTGTTTCCTTTTGTATTCTTTCTCGTCTTGTCTGCCTGGACAATTTATTTTGTATGTTTTTATTATCATCATCATCCTCCTCGTCATGATGGGGTACACAGACTTCTTAGTGAGTTCATTTGCTTCTGTTGCGACAGCTGCTGCTGTTCCATTATTTCCACATTTCCTTCCAGCGACCACTTCTGGTTCTTTAATAATAATCTCGTCCTTCTTTTACTATCATTGCCACTTGATTTTGTTATCCGTCTTGCCTCCCTGACTTCATTCAAACCAATTAAATAGAGAAATCCAGTTGGTTCTTAAAAACAACACTTATTATTTTCATTTTGTAGGTTTTAATCATCCTTTCGTATCACACATCTTCTCCAATGAACAATCGGCTTGCAGACCACTTGTTGTTTCTACTAAGCTGAACCGTAGTAATACAACTTGCATCTGCGTTTGGTGTTGTTGCCTGTTGGTAAAGGCGAGGTTAGCTTTTTTGGTAAATTGTATTGATGATAGTGAAGGTTTCCTTCTTTTTAACAGCTACCGTTGAAATGTGCTCTCGCTTTCCTACTGTTCCATTTCATCATCATATCATGCGTAGCGTACAGAAATGTTGCTGCTGAAGTTAGACACGGTCATCACAATCGTGGCAAGGAATACACAAATCTGTGGATAAAAAAATACGGAAGACAAATTTTAAACAGGGATTAAAGTAGGTCTCTCCGTCGTAAACGTAAACTATACTTGAGTGAATTTTGTTGTCAAGATATGATTCATAATACTTGCCATACGCATACTTGTGCCATATAAATAGCATCCATTCACGTTACCAAATCATTATCTATCCTGATCCCATTACACGAGCCTTTGGAATATACGATTTTATTTATAAATTGAAATCTGAATACTATAATATTTGTATAAAGACATATACTGAATACATACAATATACGACAATATTTGCGATATGATATATGTCTTGTCTGGCAAACAGACTAAAACTAGAGGAATTTCTATGGCTGTTATGTTTCAAACATTCTCAAACATGATATTTAGGTACAAGTAAGCAATACGAACGATCCTCAAGTTTTGTACAGTCGAATAGATGGTGATAATAAGTCAAGTACGTTTGAAAAAAAGTTTTTCAGTGACGAATATGGAGCTTATTAGAACCGACGGCGAGGTTTATTTGCCTAACAAATATACCGCGCCTGCATAACAGTCAACAGTCGTTTTTAGGCTTTGTTTGCCTGCTTCTGAAATGGTACCGACCGATATCATGCAAAGTTGATTTTTTACTTCCAGGTTTGTAGAACCAAACGACTTGCTTCAAAAATGTTACAACCGACATGATCAAGTAGATACGTGTGCAGCCACGACACAGTTCAGTTATCACATTTAAATATTCCAGATTCAAATCAATATTTATGTTGCTGGAATTGGAATCTACTGGATGGACCTCTTTTGCTGTGATGCAGTTGTAATCCATCTCCTTATCCTTCTCACTGTCATTTAAGTCATGTATTTTTCCTTTTTATCAGAACATGTTACTCAGATAATTCTGTATACCTTATACAATTGAAGATAATATATGTATATTATTTACAACTGTAAATCTTATTTTTTTGTACATTTGCACGGTATTCACAAGTAAGTACTGCGAGTCTAGTTTCTTGTCGACCATCATCGTTATCGTCTGCAGAGAAAGAGACACATTCGTAAAAACCTGATATGATCATGTAGCCACTTTATAAGGTTGTAATGATGATGGATGGATGTGGTGATATGAGAAAAAGAAATGAAATAATGATGCTGGTATTAGCCAAGCACACACACTCAAAAAAATAACTACCAACTTTTTGATGGTGATAAGCCGATAAAAATGCGCTAATCGCGAGTTTCATTACGTTCGAGCAAAGTATAATATAATATATCCCTACGTAAGATTTGCAGTTGTAATGTAAGATGCAAAATAGACGGCACTTATGAGAAATTGACTGATAAATGATACGGCTGAGGATACATACTTATTCATTTGACATTGGTGACAACCCTCCCCTCTGGTGATGACCTGCATGCTACTTGCCATCATCCATGATGAATGAGCAATATATTATTATTTTATTTATAAGACGCTTTTTTATGGTTTATAACCAGTTGACGTAAAAATGGCCTGTGAAATAGTAGCCAAGTTAAATGTAAAAGAATACATTTCATCTGTGGTTTTACTCATTATGTTGACAGATAGTGTATCAGTCCTTCGTAAACTTCTCATTGACTTTTTGTTGGTTTTGTCTTTTTTTTGCATTTTGTTCATCTCATCCTCATGTTTTTGCTCTTTTCGTTTACTACTCACTAAAACAACAAGTAATTTTTTGTGATAATGATAAAACTGAAGGAGACTTGTTGGCAACATTGAAATGGAGATAATATCAGCAAAGAACGGCAGCAACATAGGAAAATATAAAAACATCACGACTGACAAGAAGGCCGAGACCTACACTTGTTAAGAGGATTGTTTCAAGAAAGTGGAAAGACTGATTTTCTTCATTAGGATTAGTGTGAGTATGCAAGTACAAAGAGAGGAGATAAAAAGAATACAAAAATGATGAAACACTGGACTTAAAATCATTTCCATTTTCTCATACTTGGGTTTGGCTCCTCATGTTGGAGAATCTGATCTTCAAATTATGACTGCGACGGGTGGTTTATATAGAAAATTTAATACTACGCAGGAAAGAAATTTTTTCTCCTTTTTTGTCTCTTCATTTGGATTTCAATGCCAATCATTCATTACTCGTTTCACTACTGACATGATGAACGGCGACAAACAGACATCATATAAAGTGATTTTACTACTGTGGTGCTGTTATTTTTGTTTTCCGCCCGTTGACTGAAGAGAAAAGGTTATCAAAACCGTTTGACGAATAGGAATGCAACTTATTGGCTGCCTATAACATAAAAATGTTGATATTCTGAATATATTTTGATGATTACGATGAAGTTTTTTTTTAATATTTTGCTACATTTGCCTTGAGGCTCAGGCCCAGACGATTCAATAAAAATAATACTATTAAATCCATACTTCGCATAATGTACCTATGCCATAATAATGGTGAATGAATAAAAAGCTACATATTGCAAACTTCTCCTTAGGAGTAGCTACTTACGACGGGTTTTACTCGACGCTCAGCAATTTTATTTAACTTTCGCGATATCGTGTTGTAGATAAAAAGGAATGAATAGATGCAAAACATTCAGAGCCAAAAATTTCTTTTTTATGCCTCTGGGAGACAAAAACGTATTAAAACTTTACAGTTTACTGATTCCATCCGCATGCATTATATTCAACAATAAACTTGAAGGAAGTCAGGGTTGCTCTGCTCACTAAAGACCCCTCGATTTTTGTTATTGTACGATACGACTGAATGGGATGGAAAGTTAAAAAAATCTTTTTATGACATAACGAAATAATAATAACAACAATACTGCATCCAACAGATTACAGTAGAAATGCAATGATGCTGTGTAGTCAATAGAACATCATATCACCATTTTATCATTCTAATGCAATATGTAGATCTCTATAGATAGACTATATACTTCTATAAGACAGTATCATGCTGATATGCTCAGCAAACCTAGCTGGCACAAAACAAGTAGGTAAGTATTACTTTGAGAATGCGTGTTGGTGGTTGCAAAGTTGCAAACATAAAATAACCTTCCCCAAAAATAATGATCAAAAAATAAATATTTGAAGTTCGAACGGAAGTAAAAAAATCAAGTTAATATGAAGGTTAAAATTAATTTTCTCTTTCAGTTATAGCACAGCAGCACGTTAAAATGAAACAACACATACAGCATAACGCCACAGGAACACAACACAGCTCATTTCATTAATTGACATGGTAAGGGTGATCATTGACAGTCAGCATAAAATGGCTATCCATCTAGTAGCTATCTAGCTACAACTCGTCATTAAAATTAAATGATTTTTTAAACATGTATTGTACATCCCTACTGCGCTGCAAATGCATTAAGTATTTATTCTAATATTCCTTCGATACCTAACCTTGATTGATGATGTATGCACCCTGAAAAAATATGACGGTATTTATTGCTCTTTGCATCAAAGATTTTTAACTTTAGGTTTTATCAGCCAAAATAAAGCTGACAAAGAAAGACTGTGCATGTCATGTTATCAAACTTATAAAATCCACTGGCGACTTATGCATAGTGACCTCAGAGGAAGTGCCACCATCAGTTTCATCTCGTGTTCATTTTCACACACACACACACAGCTCATATGGTTCGCAGCGATATCCTTCATCGGCATTGTATCAGAAAATATGACGCATTATATTCCCCAGCTACTGCCTTGGATAAATGTTCCTTCATTTATGCTCTGCCAGTCTGCCACCGGTTCATGAAGAAGGAGAATATGCAGCAGGAGAACACATGTTGATATTACAAGTGTGGGTCTCAAGGAGTGACTACAATATTATGTGTGTGTGTGTGAAGACGAGAAAGAAGGGTAAATAGCCCCATCAAATGAAAATGTCTTACTTTTGTTGAATGAGAAACAGAAAATATGGGAAAACCAGAAAAGCTGAGGAATGACGAGACGACATACTAGATCATGCACACTGTCATTCCATTAGGTATAGAAAGGGTCGTCTTGTGTTCTTCACATGAAAACTATCTTTTCCAATGTTATACATTTGTATATTATGGTACCTACTTTATTACTACTCGTGTATATCCATACTCTATGAATCCTGCAATGTCACCTTCATAATAATACAGTAATAAGGGTTTCTTCGGGTCACCGCAACGAAAGTAAGCTTTCTTCAAGTTCCGATGGATATCTGCTCAAGGGTAATTTACTTAGTGGTACATGCATACAGAAGAAAATCTCATATAAATAGTACTCATTTTCTTAGTGTGTTCATATAAAAACTACGTGGACGACTACAGAAACATGTCCATCTTCTATCTGTCTTGATGGCAAAGATGAAGGACACAAGGCATTAGTGGAAGAAAACGTTTATTACTTGTGAAACAGCTGCTGTTACTTTTTATTTTATACGCACACGTTACTTTCTATACACTCAATTCATGTTGTCATACCTGATTTAGGTGAAGAGTGGCTTGGAACAATATTGATCATTAACTGACATACCTAAGTATATATTATTTCTCTCTAACTTCGGGAGACCTGACTTGACATTTATGTACTTTTCCGTTTCGTATGTGTCGTACTAGTAACTACCCTGTTTTTTTTGCTTGCTGACGTTTTCAGCCAAGAAAATGAAATGAGGATTGACGATCCCATCAAACAAGTATATGTACATAGGAAATATGTATGTGTACCATATAGAATGTTTAAAATGATAGAGATGTGCTCTCTCGTCCACACAGATAAAAAATATAACGTTTCGCTGACAATGCGATGCTGACAATCATCATGGTTTTTTTCATGTGTGCCACATTTTCTCTGTTGGTAGGTTTGGGATGATGGTCTCGTAAGTGGAATACGGGTTCCCTCAAGGTATCGAGCAATATTAAATGCACCCATTAGCACTAGTAATTGTTGACCACGTCATGCACTGCACTCCTCCTCCTTCATCTTCACTTCCTTCTTAATTTTCATTATTCTTTTGAAGTATATGGTAACCCTCCAGCTTTCATTCAACGACAATATTATACGGTAAACTTGATGTACAATCTTGTGGTCTATTCTTTAGTAAGCTTATAAATACATGTGTGTAGCATTCAACTTGGCATTCTCTTATACATAAAACAAAGTACACGCATAAATAAATTTTGAAGACAGATTTCACTTTGATGTTGCTCCTGCTGAAGCTCAAGCAGCACCTTGACATTATACGTACACACACACACAATTTCGAAATGAAGGAAACTTTAAAAACTGTAATGACGTCGGCATAATTGAAAAAACGGGAAAAGTAAGTAAGCATAGAAAATGGATTCATGATTCTCTTTTTCCCTGCATCATGAAGCTTTTACATGCATATATTCCTTTTCTGCTGTTTCTACCAATGCCGATATTAACAACGTTCTCTGCACACACACACTCACGCAACCAAAGAAAAGCCACAGGTTGATGATGTGCTTGTAAATACTAATAACAATGATGATGAGATGACGGTACCTTGCTCTTCGTGAATGAAAAGTTTTGTGTGTGTGCAGTAACAATATTATTATACGAATTTACCTTGGAATTTGTTATGTGATGTTACTATTTACTATACAACATCGTTATTATTGTATCTGTATGACGGGGAGAATGCACTTCAATGCACTTTGGCTATATATTTTATAGGTTATACTTTACAATACGTGGGTTTTTCTTCCACATGTGTTATTTTTGACTGTGTGAGCTGCATTTAGGACTATTGTCTTGCTTGTGTGGACGTTCACATTTTGAGAGGATCCAGCCAGACAAGCTGACAAGTTGAAGTCTACGATTACTTATCCTATCCTACAAGCTAGAAACGGCGAGCGATTTTTCTGACTTGGATATGTTGTTGTTGTTCTTGCACCAAAAAAAGAAGAGTCAAAAAGCTACTGGTTACTGTTACATCATAGCACTAAAATACAATATAACACTGTGTGGCTGGCTAGGAAGAATAGGTATATGAATATTAGAGATACATACAAAAAATAGTGCTACAAAGAAATGGTGCAAGATAATACCTAGAACAAAACAACTGTGAGTGAAGACGTTTTATTTTTCCTAATATTTTATGATTCAAGAAACCAAACAAAATTCAAACCAGTAGCATAATATTCTTGCTGTATTCTTCACATTGTATGCACAAGGTGAACCAATAACTATGTACCATAGTAAATATATTACATAATGTTATATGCTATAATGATCTTAAATTTTCTTGATTGTCTGACACAAGAAATATCCCCTTTTTATCCCTTATCATCAGGAGCAATGGCAGAAGAACAATAATAAAGTGAGCAATATTTTATCCACTTTGTTATGTTCTTTTTCTTTGCTTCTATTCATAAAGTTTCGTATCATCATCATCCTCGTCCCTTTCCTTCTCTTCGTGTGTGACGATGATGAAGGCTTAGAGATTGGATGACGATGATGGGATTGAACTGAAGGATGGAGTTGGGTTTGCTTTGGCTTGTACAATGCGAGCAACAACGGTGAAGGAACGACAAAGCTGTGTGATACATAATAATAATATGTGGCACAGCAAATATCGTACTCACAGCCAACATCATAACAACTAATAACAGGGATTTCTACTTGCAAATGTGGTGGTAGTTCATCGGTTGTTGTTATAAAAATAACATGAAGCAGGTGAGCCCTCAAGGTCTGAAAATCCTCAGACAACAATGAAAAACCTGTGCACTATCAGTGCTCCTTAGTTTATAACGACTACGCGTTATATATTTTTTTCTTTCAAAGACACACTTGCTTTTCGCCTTTTATCTAGCAAATCCTTCCAAAAATGAATTGAAGAACCCTTTCTCTCCCACCTTATCCCTCCCTTCCACCTTCCTTTTTCCATTTTCTATACAAATAATGCTCTCGTAAAAAAATATTAAGGCAACTGTTGAGAGGACAAAGCTGTCAAAAAATAGTTAAATCACTTTGCTAAGATAAACTTCCTTATCTCTCTGTGGACTATATACTACAAAACCCAAAGGTTTATTACACATTGCACAGAGTAAATGTTTGCATCCTTACGAATACTCTCTTTATGAGTAAAACACGCAGAAACCGTTGAATGTGTATTGGACATGTTTTCTTTCCAAACTACCGCAGTAACTGCAGACTGCAATAACCTCAGTTGTTACATACATATAATACATTTATACCGACTTCTTATATACATAAGTTTTCGTTACTCATTAACAAAAATATATTTTCTGACAAAAAAGCCAAAACTTCTTCACCTTTCTTCACCTTCGCCACCAACAAACACTATAAACTCTGCTGTCATCTGAATCTAATAAAATTAAGAATTATACTCAAGAGGACTACGAAGAACATGATTTTTTTCTATAATGAATAATGACAATGATTTGGAAACGATGGATTTTACATGCGAACACAAATAACTGCAGATCTCATAAAGTAATTTATACACAAATTACCTTTATCACTTCCAAGCGTTCTTCCAAACACACTTGAATATTATATTGTCATTAACTCTTGCACACACAAGGCACACACACAAAACCAACCGTTTGGAATAAATCCTTTTCTCTTCTTCTGTCAAAAACTACCAACAGCGCTGGCGTTGTTTCAATGTTTGTTACTGCCACTGCGCTGACCATTGACAGTGCTAACTGCTGCTGCGCTGGTTCTTCTACTCCTGCTGTTGCTGCATGCAACAAACACCATCATCATCATCAGCGTGTGTGCATCCTGAGCAAAACCTGAATGTAAACTGATGGGAAACAGTTGACTATCATTGTTGAGCCAGCATGAAAAGTATTGAGGGTGTAAGCATATATACACAGATATCCACAATCCACACTTATGTGTACTGATAGCAAGGCATAGAATAAAAGAAAGAGAATAATAGCAATAGCAGCAACGCAAACCTGGCATAAACTGGTTACTATACAATGTGATTCTGTCTGATTATTAATAAGTGTAGATATAGCGTGCATAACAGTTAGCTATATATAAGTAAAGTAGTTTACGCATATACACATTTTTGCTGGTTATTATTATTGTTATTACTACTATCACTGTATTTTATATTGCATTTTCTATAGCCAGAGTAGTCGGATGGCCAGATGAGCGCTATATAGCGCGGCTGCTCATGATGATGATCATAACTCTGATAAATAGTAAATGTAAAGCTCTGTAAACATGTATGAATAAACGTACACGTAAACATCAGCATACAAAGTGCATTTCTGCGTATGTTTATGTGTATTTGCGTGTGTGTAAAAGTGAACGAACCAAGGAACGGTGATGATGCGATGAAGCTGCGATGCAAACTCTTCGAAAACAGTTTTTGTACGTCGAGCTACTTTTATATTATACCTATGTAACGTCAAGTAGGTTGTCGTCATTTTTTACGTGCAACAGTAAGAGCAGTGCTCATTATTATTGTATCCCAAAGCATATCCCTTTCGCATTATTTCATTTATTAAATAGCATATTCCTACGTGCAAGCATACCTACACAGTAAGGCTGTTTTTGTTACTTGGAACTTCTGATGTCGAAGCTTATAACATCTTGAGGTGCTTTTTATCCGAGGAAACAACAACAGCAAGTAGGCAATCATGTGCATTGCAACAGTTGTTGTGGGAGTAGTTAAACTATAGGGTAAACCATTGATGGAGATGTGGATGCTCATGCTACACAGAATGTCTGTAAAGTAACAACGAGCCAAGATGAAGAAAATGGGACCATGATACAGCGGTTCGTGGTGCGTACCAAAATGTTTCACAATTTTCAACTTTACATTACATCCATGTGTTTTGAAGCGAATTGTATATTGCTTTGCTAAACTAGCCTTTTGTGTGAGTCAAGTAAAAAATCAACTTGTCATGAAAAACGATGAAAAAGACTAGGATATTTACGGTTATGTAAGTATGTGCCACATTTGCTCACAATGTTTTGTTTGGTTTTGCTGATTTCTTTCCTCTTTCGCTGCTCCTTCCTTCCATTGAGTTTCATTGCATCAAGCGAATGGAATGTGAATTTGTACAATCATGGTAATAATCATAACAGAGAATGATTATTATTACCCGATGAACATCTGAAAAACATATATTTGCGTGAACTATAATGATTTTTCTCTTGTGCTTTTGGATTAGATAGAAGAGTAGGTCCTGATAGTGTTGACGGTATTAGTACAATCGCCTTTGACTCATCACATCGAATTGATATTTATTTGATGGTATTGCATTGTGTAAGTCGTGCAACATTTTAGGCTATTATGCTTATACATATACCTATGTATCTTTCCCTTATTGCTTTTCTATTGTTTTTTTGCACAAACATAATACATAATGTGTGAAGTACAATATTTATTGTCTAACGTATACATTACCGGCTTTTTTCTGACTCCAGGAAGTTCGAATGGTTAATCGCCCGTCAACCTCTCATTCCTCATTTACAGATGAGGATACCCATCCGAATTAAAATAACACACCGATGATTACGATCGGAAAATTTCATATCCCAAACACGTTATCATCCTTATCAAGAAATATCACATTATACGATCTATAGCAATGGCATCCAATATTAAATATAATGTTATTTTGCAAAGTGTCAAAGATTGGTTTCACTTTGTCGAATAGCTCGAGTAAGTAATTTAAGCGTTTTTTATCCGCTGTATATCTCCTATTCATGACCAGGCGAATTAAACTGTGAGGCTTCAGGAAAAAGGAAACGGGAAAATAATTTGTGCTTATTTTATTTTCTTACGATAATCATCTACTCCGCTAGAAAAAGGCACATTATCATTTAGGAGCCTACAAATTTAAAAATAAAAACGATTCCCTTATATGTCAGTACGGGATTGTAAGCATGCTAATTGCATGATGTTAAGGAAAACAGGGAAGCAGATAAGACATGTATATTATATGAACTCAACTTGTGTTACTAGCACTTTTATGTAGTAGTAAAGCCGAGAATGTCTTTAAAAATCTCTCTAGAGTGCTTTTAGCCATGTTCCTGTATAAAAGTTACTACCGTAGAGAACGATGATACTGATGATAATGGTACACAGGAGAAGAGAGAGAGAGAGCACATTGGCATTATAATAATAAAAATTTAATCGACAAACTTCTAAAAAGGTTCAAAATTTATAACGGCGCCTATCTTGCCTGTGTTAAAAGTTAAAATTCAAACCGCTATAACTCCGAAACGCAGTTAAGGAACACCAAAC
>JAHZMV010005552.1:0-13920 GCA_027743765.1 Coecobrya sp. COE2
TCCCCAGCCTCCTCAACGGGTTCCTCGTCCCACCTTATCCGGTCCATGTCCCCGGCACCACCATACCACCACCTGTACACAAGCACCACCAGTCTCTCGTTGCCCCGTCCTTACCTCCCAAACCCAAACCCACGCTCAATCTCCACCCGAAGTTTACTCCACCACACCCACTCCTCGTCAACGTTCGGACTGCACCTGCGCGGAAGCTCACCTAGCCTCCGGAAACTGAGCTGCAGTTCACACATGTTGAGCAGAGAGTACTGATCATGATGGCGAGAGTGAGAAAAATAGCTAAAACTCCCACGATCACGACCTTTTTCCACACACACGCTACATTAGTCTCCATTACGTGCAATATAATAAATACCCACTTTTGTTCGCTAGCTGTACCCGAAGAGAGAGAAAATTATAATAATTATATATACTTGTGATTTGTGTGTAGTGATGATCATATCTGATTTTTAGGAAGCCGCATACCGCGATTTTATTTTTTGTGTCTCTGGGGTGGGTGTCTATTATTCACACATGCCTGCTTATATTAAACACTATTTAACTTTTAATTGCATCATTTTTTGTAGATTTAAAACGTGGTGGATTTAATTTTTTTCTTTTTTTGCATAATTTTAGGTTAAAATTAATACAAACCTTTAAAATAAAATGAATGAAGTTTAAATTTAAGTAGTTAGTTTTAAAGATTGTTAAATACAAGCCTACTTAATAACACACGCCCATCAAATGAAAACCGTTTTTGTGTTTTTCTGAAGAAAATAAAAACAAAAACTTTATTCTAAAAAAGTATATACATGTTTAATGTTGAGGCATATTATTTGACATATAAATGGAGTAACTGGAAAAAACCGAACAAAAACTCAAATACAACTCATGCAATTTTAAAAGGTTTCTTCCTCCAATTGCCCGTATGCTCAACGAACCCCATGTGTCCGCATAAAAATGATGACTATGAAAAATGAATGATAAAAATGAAAAATATGTGCAGAGAAGCAGAAAAAATAAGTAAAATCCCAGTTGCACCTCCAACGAATACAAGTACGCGTGATAAAGCGCGAGGATGTCGCACATAGAGCAATAGGAAATGAAGCAAACGTCCAACAACCCAAATTAATCCATCAGAACGACAAAGCGGAATAAAAAATAAAATTGCTACAGATAAATACCCAACCCAACCGGTCACGCTATTTAGTGCATACATATCCGATCACTCCATCATAAACCATCTTTCGAACAAATAAAAAACATCTTTGCTCCCGAGCACACACGAAAAAACGGCGTTCAAAAAGAAAAGACTTCACACCAGCCTATTAATCACACGAGAAGCGAGAGAGAAATGTGGAGTTGTGTATATTCCCGAACAACCCGTATACTTGAGTGAGTGGCTCGTTTCTTGGTATATACCCAGTCGTTGTAGTCGTCCCCCTTCATCATGACAAACAAACCATATCGGTTTCTATTTTTAACCCGTCCGTCTCCTCCGTCTACCAAACCAGCCAAAGCACCATAAACCATACAGCAGCGCACCGCGAGTACATGGACCTCTCAAACCAAACACACAAACGAATATAATCTTCTTTTGAAAATCCAAAAAACAATTGACCCGAACTTGAAAAACAAGAAAGAAATTCCATTCACAATTTTTTCCGAAAATTATTCCCACTCAACTAATTGCTCCTTCAAAAATGTACGTTTTTAATCACAAGTTTCGGATAAAAAGTGAACAAAGTAAATCCCGGTGACGTGTGTACAAAATATAGAGCTAGTGAGAACAGAAGAAGAAGGAAAAAATGAATCTCCCGACGAACAAATCCAAAATATGCAACGCAAGTGTTCAAAAGAAATCCGTGCTACTACTTTCGATAATATTCCTAACCCAACTACTCAGTTCGATCTCAGCTTCTTCAACACCACCGCTGAATACAACATCAGCAGCAACATCGCCACCGCAAGAAACTCAAATTCCAGAACCTCCAAAACCTCCTCAGCCCCTAACGCTTACTCACCTCCAGCAGTTCGAGCAGCCAAAGGCATGCGACCAATTCATCGAGTCCAGTTCAAATGAATTCCACTCGCCAAACTATCCAGACAATTACGCCGACACATTGGACTGCATCAAAATTATTTCCGGTTTGCTAAAATCCATCGTTTAGAAAAACCTACTTATTATTTTTTCTTAAATCTTTGAATCTCTATTACAGCCGGCCCGGGTGAGGTGATCCGTCTCCGTTTCGTAGAGCATTTCCACATTGAAGCGGACGAGCAGCAGTGCCGGTATGATTTCCTCGAGATCCGCGACGGTCAATTTGGATACTCAACCATGATAGGGAAGCTATGTGGAACGATCCCACCGACGGTACTGGAGTCCTCTGGAAGACACTTGTGGCTCAGGTTTCACTCCGACCAGGACATCAACTATCAGGGATTCAGGGCGTTTTTCGAATTCGTACCGTCATCGCGTCAGTGACATTCTCTCAATGTATTTATTTAATACCTCACATTGCAAATCTCAAGTTAAATAAAAAATAAAATATTTGCTGATAGTGGCCCGCCCGGACCTGGACGACTGTTCATTCCACCTGACGTCTCTGGAAGCGAACATAACCAGCGAAGAGCTATCCCCAGATATACTGCTCAACCGAAAGGACCTGAGCATCCAGTCGCTGGACTGCACGTGGGTGCTAGAAGCTCCCAAGAACCAGCGCATCTACCTCCAGTTCAAAGACTTTACCCTGGAGAAAGCCAACGACTGTTCCTTCAATTTCATTGAGGTGTACGGCTCAAAAACAGAGCTTTACAGTAAAGAAGGGAGGCTTCATCAGTTTTGTGGCAGCGACACAAAGCCAATTTTCTCGAAAAGCAACGTACTCCACCTGAGATTCTTCCAGACGCTGAGTATCGAGGCGACAGAAATTGGGATAGGGTTCAAGACCAAGCTACACGTCTACTACAGTGTGTACAGGGATCTGTCCGACATCAAGGGTGCGTTTCTAAAAATTAACTCTACAATTTACTATTTTCTGCTTGTTAATGTAAATGGTTGCTGGTGAGTACAGCCGCCGGCCCTGACGCAGAGCCAGAACGATGTAAGGAACCAGAAGAGTTTGACTGTACTGACAACACGTGCATTGACAAAGAGCTCGTGTGCAATTATCAAGCAAATTGCAAACAGGGG
The DNA here is from genome assembly GCA_027743765.1 of Coecobrya sp. COE2. Taxonomy (NCBI): domain Eukaryota; kingdom Metazoa; phylum Arthropoda; class Collembola; order Entomobryomorpha; family Entomobryidae; genus Coecobrya; species Coecobrya sp. COE2. Next base: position 3,185 of record JAHZMV010005552.1, read on the forward strand.
AACGACGAGGACCGTGCCAAGTGCAAGTCGAATGTAAGTTTTATCAATTGAGAGAGATCTCTAAAGAGAACGACGGAATGGCACTCATTTTTTTATTTGTGTTGTCAATCTACAGAAAGCAGCGTTCCAGATGACGATGGACCTGATAGTGATAGCGTTCATAGGATGCTTCCTGGCGGCTGGCATGTGCTCCGGCCTGATCCTGAACATTTGCAGGAAGCTGCGCCAGGACAAAATCGAGCTGGAAGAGATCAGAGTAAACGAATCGTTGAAACAGACTTCCTCATAAAAACAATCCTATTTTAGTGCAAAGTTTTGAATAATAATGACCAAAATACAATTACATATAGTTTCATAACAAAAATGCTAAAAAAAGCCCCGTGTAAGCAAACCAGTAAAATATAAATCCATAGGCGAACCTGCACAAGTCCCGAGACTCTGTGGGAAACACGAGCGCAAAGAGCAAACCGAAGAGCACGACCAACAGCGAACACGACCTCAAGTCCATCAGCATACAGGATCTGAAACCAACGCCTATCGTTACCGTCCAACCGGAAGTCACGACAACTCCCAAAGCACCACCACAAACACAACTGCAGACAAGCAAGAGCGACAATTCGTCTTCAGCTGAGAGCAAAGAAACGGTTATTTATCGACCGTACTACAAGGAACCTCTACAACAGCAGCCGCCGCCGGTACAACAGCAAGAGCTAAAATCAACACCTTTCGGGTTCACCTTCAAACCAATGAGACCGTCAGCATCGCCTCAACCACCGCCACCACTACAACAGACTACCTCAATTCCTTACAGTCCCCCGCCCCCTTACAATCCTGCAGCAGCGCTACTCAACAAATTGCCTAAAATCTCAAAGAAACACGTGCAGGTGTACGACGAGCCACCACCACCAAACGAGCCAGAGGAGATTCACGTGATCGAGGTAAGGGATTGTGCTTGCCAAACACGCGAGTCCTTCACCGAAAAATATCTGCGGGATGTGTACTTTGGATCACCTCGCCACTACAAGCCTTCCTCGTCAGCCAGGTCTTCACCAGTAGTTCCTCCACTCCTCCAATCTACGTCAGCAGCAGCGGCGGCGAAGAGGGCTCCACTCGCACGAGGTGAAGCAGTCGAGATGCTAGACATGCCGAGAAAGCACGTGAGAAAGATCCCTAAAGGCCCTGCTGACGTGCTCATGTACCCCAGAAGTCCTGGGAGTATCGCGAGCGTAGACGCTAGCACAGGATCTCTCGAACTACTCAACGAGCTAGATGAGAGGGACGACGCTGTGGACACTGAGGTGGAAAACAACAAGAAACCCAACAAAGAAGAGTCAGAGGGTGAAGAAGACGACGATGAGGAGGGAGAGGAGGATCACAACGGTGGCGAAGACGTGGACACTTCTTCAAAGCCAAAGCACTTCGGCAGTGTGGCGAGTGGGTACACAGAACTCGACTAATAAAAAGAGTTGTTGTTGGTGGTGGAATTGAAAACATTTTTTTATTTAACTTTTTAGTGTGTTCGTTCTCGTGTCTCTCTGTTTTTGCGTTCATTTTTGTAGTACCGTAGTGGTTCCTTTTTTGTAGAATGAAAAAAATAAAAAACGATAAAATAATTATTATTGATATTCAAATTCAATCAGTCTTTTTACCCATTTATTCACGACAAAAATCAATGCGGTGTGAAGGACAAAATCGTGTTTTGTTGTGATTTTTTAAAGTGGACACAAAGGACATTAAATCGAACTTAAGCTATAAGAAAACAAGGCTAACGCTATAAGGCTGGAATGAGAATCATACAAACGTGAATAATAAGTTAAACGCACATATAATTATGTCTGTATTTTTTATTTACAGCGATGATCGCGATCTGATCAAGACGGTTTGGATTTTTTAAGTGTGTAGTTCATCTTGAATGTGGAGGTAGTAAAATGGTGGGTGACCGGATGCACGTTTGGAAGGGCGACATTGCGAAAAACGAAACTCTGGTAATTGTTTCTTGTCGTCGATATTAAAGCTGATGGTGAAGATGAGAGCTGGGATGGGATCGTCAGACTGTGTCGTCTGCAGAGAGATTAACATTTTGCAGACTTGAAACATAATTAATTAATAAATGATTATTTGGAAATACTTTATTCCGGCGAGTCAAACGGGTACTTTGGGCTAAACTTGAATTGCAATTTAAAATGTTCCCCTTCGTACAGCGTTCCGGGTGCTCCGGTTAACCTCACTTGCCAACTAGAAAAAATAACAAACCAGAAAAAATTAATAAGCTAAAGTTTTCCACAGACTAACATAACTGTAATATTAATTATTTAATTAAATCCGTACGTGTGAAGATCACTATGCCCCATGACATTCGTGTCGACCTCCATCCCAACAGGGGGTTCCTTCAACATTGACATTAACTCTTTCTGAAGACGGCGCTGTATTAAACACAAACACGCAATTCTAAATTATCCCATTCCACAATGATAACACGAAAATGTCTGATAATTATTTATTTATTTTCCCTCTCACCTCTGACGGTGTAGACATGATTAGAAATTTAAACGCGATTTATTTATATACACAGGCGAAATTTTAACTAACGAAATCACTGCTGGAGCACGTTACTCACGTAGCCATAATTTTGAATCCAGAAAAACCAAACTGTTCATTAATTCTTTATTTATTTTTGTTGTTCCTCTCGCGCAGCCATCAAGCCAATCCATTAAGCCAGTCCTAACACACAAATCCGTGGAAACCATTCCACCTCTCCAGTGTACATTGCTCTCCAGCTCTATCACAAAACACCCTGCTCACGTAATTAACTGAATCACCACTAATGCGATTTTCTACGGAGCACCATCCTCATCATCACCAAGCTTATCAGCAGCACTTGTTTGGGTGCCAATAACCGTAATACTTACTGCATCCGTTTTCCATTTTCCATGATCACGTGTATAAAATACAATCCAATTTTTACTTAAACTCTCCGCACAACACCTCAGATAAGCTATGTAAATGAATTTTCAATTAAATTGCTCGCTCTAAAATAAATAATGACCTTCCTAATGACGGTCAACTACATTATCACTTGGACAGAAGAGGAGCGGACGACCGTGTAGTCCAGTCGTGTCATGCTTAAATCCTAACTGAGCTTCAGTTTTAGCTGGAATATTGTGGAGTTAAGTAATAATTAAGTTATGCAGGTGCCTCATTTTATTGGTGTGGTGTGTTGTGAGTTCTCAGCATCGACGTTCTCTCAAGGATCATCTGCTATTCTAATTTCTTGGGAGTAAATAGCAGCAAGGTAAGTAGAGAGACGTGGTGTAGCAAAAGACAAAACAAGTTTTTTGCTTGTAAAAAGCGTGGACAGTCGAGAAACCAGCGAGGAGCATACCCTTTTTGTTTGTGAAAAAGTAGCGTTATAATGTGTTTGATGCAGTAAAGTAAGTATGGTACTTTAGTAAAAAAAAACCCACATTTCTCCATGCAATTTCCTGCAAAACGGTGCCGTAAACGTAGCTGAGGAATGACCCAAATAAAGTTTCATTGGTATCACAGTACCCTCATTCAACTCAACTTTTTCCCTGGCTTGCAGCAAATTAATAGATTTTAATTAACAGAAGGATTTGCTAGCATTTGCATAATTTACTGGCTTACAAATTGGATAAATGGATATAATCATTCATTTACTATAACGAGTAGGACAGTCGACACACACGGAGCAACAGCAAACTGCTCATCCGACATAAATTTCTTAAATTCTTCCACAAACCTCCACGCATATAGCTCTACAATTTGAGCACATACACAGAGCCCACTTTTATCAGAGCAATTTCTTAAAACTGGTAGTAGAAGAGAGCAGAAAAGTGTAGATGAAAAAGTACATCCTTGCCTCTCTGCCTACAACTGTATCAAATTTCGTTCTTGCAATATAAAAATGGCATGTTACATAGAAAGAAACCACAGAGCAATCTCTCACGTACACACACTACTTTTTAACCTAAAAAGAAAATGTGAATATCCCGAGAGCAAACTGTTCATCTCATTCACTCGCGTTCGCACGTTGGAACGGTGCACACAGGAAAAACCTGACAAAAAGCCTTCACGTTCTACGTGGTTGCAAGTATAGTGTGGTCGCCTATTCCATTTCATTTTTAAATATATTTTTTAATTAGTTTAATTTTCTCAGAGGAGGGGAAAATTCTTTTGCAGATCCTTAAATATTTTTTAAAGAAACATTAAAGTTTTAAGTAGAAAATTATCAGTTAAGAATCTTGTCACCGGCCCAAGAAAAACTTACTCCATTTTCCCTCTATCTCCATCCTCGCATATCTTATCAAAATCTCAAAATGGAGTGAAAGTGCTATCCGCTATAAGAAAGGTATTCAACATAAAGTGTTCTTCTTCGTTTATCCCCGACCTTATAAAACATTCCCAAGAAACCCTCCAAAACTCCCATCCATTTTTTTCACCGAACAAATATAATCACTGCCATGAATTTCACAAAATGCTTGTTGCTGGAGAAGTACCACCACCGCCGCGCACAGTTGTTAGCGTACCTGTTCATCATAATCGTCGGAGTAATCATTCCAGTTAAAACGCTTGCTCAAGAGGAGAAGGGAGGAAATAGAGTACTTTACAAATTTGGTAAGCTTCTAGCCTACATTTTTAACAAACATTTTATTTTTTCTTTATTTTTCCCATTTCACCCTCATTCGCACACTACCTAAATAATATATCGGTCATAGTCCACACCATAAAAAGTTCACGTAGGTCATTTATACGAGTATATAGAAATCGTGTTATCCCCATCTTTTCTCTCTCTGACACACACCTTACTAGAGACAGATAAGAGCTTCATACAAGCATAATATTATATAAGCATAACCGACGCAAGCACATGCAAAAAACCTTTCCTATAATCTATCAGCAAGAATTAAAAACACCGACGGACCATTTTCGTCACGTAACCCCGCTCACTACAAAAAACATATACATACATTCCTTGGCCACTATGGCCATAGAATAATGCGACTAGACATGCTTATCATAGCTAAAGGAAGTAGAAACCTAAGTAAATAGGTCCCTAAACTATATGTAATCGCATGCACACCGGCACATCATATACCCATATAAACCACATATTATAGTAAACAGAGCAAACAGAGAGAGAGAACTCTTGCAGCAGAGGAGTTTTCGTCGTCAGCCATGAGCCCGGATCCTTTTCGCACGTACACACTTTTCCCCTTTTTCCCATACTCCATATATTTTTCTGCATGTGCTTGCAAGAAAGAGAGGAAAGAGAGGAGCAGCAGTAGGAGGACTGTATGTTCTATGGCATTGGCGAAAAAAAGGAAACTCGCGAACGCAAGCAAAATTACATGGGTATATACAAAATACTACATAAAATTCGCAATCATTTCTGCTTGCACGCAAACCATCATCATCAAATTGCACAATTTTTGTAGCATAGTGAATTTGATAGGTAGAAAGAACGTAAGAGAGTTCTCTTCTCCTGCTCACAGAGGAGCAGCATATCGTTAACCTTTCTCTTTCTTTCTGGACTTGGACTCTTGAAGAGTCACTCTTCAGTCCGAAAGCACTCAGGCGGCAACGCTAAACAAATCCATTAATTTTATCAAAGATGAGCAAAAAACGAGATAAGAAAATTACTCAAGTTCACACCACTGCCGTGGTCGTCACCGCTGCCGTTCTGCACCCAACAGGAAATCTACAGCTTTTAGCAGAATTAAATCACAACTTTTATCATGTCATGTCTTATGTATAATTCAAACATGTTCAAATTCATGATCAAGAAGGCGATAAAATAGAATCACGTAATATCAGCCGCATTAGTATCCCTTAGGTCATCATCGTATGTCATTTTACATTGTCCACATGGTTGAGAGTAAAATTTCCATCCCCCACAAAATGACACATGTCAACTAATGGCATTTTAGTTTACTATCAGTGAACGTCGCATGATGCCCCCACACACATGACTAGTTAAAGATAATTTTTACTTGGGCGAATTCTAAATCGATGAGTCACGTAAAAATTGAAACATACTTAGCTGACGATGATTATTAAAACTGAATGCTCGGTTTTGTTTTCTCGAGTGGAATTCATACAATCTGCTAATCATCAAGTTCACAATTACTAATTATATTTTTACACATACGAATGGCAAACATCAATATGCTGAACTACGTCAAATAATTGAACTCTGCATGCACGTAAGCGCATTGCACAATCAATTGTTAGAATAATGTTATGAAACTATATTTTCCTCAATGGTAATAGAAATTCATTTTGTTTTTTATTCTCTAATTTTATTTTCCTTTTTGAATTCGCACAGATCTCCTGCTCCTTTCGAACCAGAAAGACCAAAGCCAGTCACTAATGCTTGTCAATACAAAAGACCACCACGAGAAGCTCGTAGTTAAACTGCCAAATCTGCAGTCTAAAAGAGGGTCCTATGAACACGTGGCACCAGACATGGAGTCTGACATGGTTTACTGGTCATCCTCAACCGGCTGCATTGGCTACTTTGGCGTTAGTGATTTGACCCGATACGGGGTCCTATATAATGGTAAGTTATTTTAATTATAATTTCAAAACTATTATATGAAAAAAATGTTCTCAGAAAATTACATTAAATAATTGTTTATGCAAATTGCAGCAACAAGCCAGCACAAGATAACACACCTGACATTCACAAACAATACGCTTTACTGGATCGAAGACGCTAAGGATATCAAGTCAATGCAAGTCAGTCAGAATAAGAGCTTGCGAGTCCTGATCAAAGCGGAAGAACAAGAAAAAATCAAGGGACTAGACGTTGACCACAAGACTGGGTAAGTAGCCAATCTTTAAAAAAATATATCTTACAATGATTAATAAAATTTACAAACTAAATTGTAAACGCTCCCAAACCCAACAACTAGGACGCTTTATTACTCAGTGTGGTCAACAGTCTCTCGGACAAACGGTAAGATCTGGTCTCTGAAAACTGCCACCACCAGTCCAACCCTCGTCGCATCGAATCTCCAACTGCCCACTTCAATCTCTATTGCCCAACCGCCATACCTGCACTGGATCAGCAGTCCAGCAGGAATCTATTTCCACGTAGAAAGACTGAACACAGAGGACCTTAGAGAAAGAAAAGTGATAGTGAAGCAACCGCACCAGCACGGCAACTCGCTCGCAGTCTCATGCAACAGCGTTTACTGGACAGACGTGGGTTACAAGCGCGTATGGACAATGGACGCCGACAACATCCCAGAGGGAAAACAAGTCAAGGGAGATGTCCTCGGGGAACAACAAGACTGGCGGTTTGTTGAGGTGGTCGCCATCCCTCATGACTGTGAGGACACACATATCCAACCAGTCACTTTAACGATCCACCAATCAACCACCCCAGTGACAACAGAGCAGCCATTGTCCAGCAGTTCCAGCGAATCCGTTGAGGTGGAACACAAAAACTCTGCCAATAATAATAACAAGGCGACAAGTAGGCGAGGTGTGAGGCTATGTACAATAGAGGAATTTTCAAGCACCTGCGCCACACCAAATTCCGATGTTATTTGCATAGTTCTTGGGGAAATGCGCCCTACACCATTGTGCCTGTAAGTCTATAAAATATAATTGTTTTGAGTGACATTTCATTTTTCTCCCTTTACCCATGTTTCTCTGTCCTCCGTAGATATCAGAAACAACCCAAGCAACTTTCTCCCGTCGAAGCACATGACCTTTTGGAAGCACAAGAATCGACACCGTCACCAGACGACCCCCAACATCAAGAATCTAACTCGACGGCAGAAACACTGAAATTCGTGCCACTGTCTACCTCATCCTCATGGCCCCCAGAAGTGATAATAATAGTGTCCGTTTTATCGACACTAGCTACAGTAATGAGCTTAATAAGCCTCTACATGATGATTAGAGTGAGAAGCCTGAGCAAGAAACCGATTATCCGTAGACGAGTGGTAGTCAGCACAAGGACCAGTGAAAGCGGATCCAGCACCCCTGCTTCCGTTTGCGAAATGATCGACATTGAAAACTGTTGCAACATGAATGTTTGCGAGACGGTAAAAATCTATTTGACAACTAAACTTACTTATTAATTTATTTAATTAATAAAATTCTCTTAAATACATCCCTAATTCTACCCACCCAACAGCCCTGCTACGAGCGCACGCTTCTCCAGCCCTCAAATCCAAACACAACCTCTACGCACACCCAATCAACAACGCAGAACGGGACAACCCTAGTGTCCGTAAATAGCAACAACTCCACCTGGGGCGGATGCGGTGGAAAGAACTCTGCCGGAAAAGAAGACAAACGGTGCCTACTCACAAGGTAGCTCATCCCGTAAAAAACTTATAGTATTTATATCAAGAGATCTGAACAAATCTTTTTAAACAAACTGTGTGTGTCTCTGGAGTGTAGTATTATAAATACGCGCAGCTATAAAATATTTAGGATTTTAATATGGAAATATGTTACCTGTTATAAACATGGCAGTGGTGAAAGCTGTTTGGTTTACTAGTTTCTCTTTTTCTGTTACGTAGAAAAACATGATGACTGATCAAAAATGTACTTGATAGAGTATATATAAAATAAAAACGATATTTTTTACACACAAGAATGCATCAAACCCGTTTCAGTAAAATTCATCAGATCGGTTTATTATTCATAAAAACTTGTTCATCTTCACTCTCAAACAAAATAAGTTAAAAAAATCCATGTACACGAAATAAAATAAAATATATTCCACATGCATCACAAAATAAAAACAACACGCTTCTTCGTCTCAAGCCATGAACAGTCCCAACTCCATGTTCATCATGTAATGTGTGGTACCCCCATGATGATGGTGGTGGTGGTGGTGATTCGTGTGCAAAGCTGCTCCAGCAGACTTACCACCCCCGCCACCACCGTTCGTTGTTATCAGGGTCGCATGACGGTAATGACTATTCGACTTTTCGATATACGCGTGGTTCATGTGGTGGTGGTGGGTCGGAGGTGCTCGACCATGTGCGTGGTGGGGGTGGTGATGATGATGAGGGTCAGCGACTATGTACTCTCCTGCGGGAATCTGGGAGGATCGCGTCGACAAGTCCAGGACACGGATCTCGGCAGACTGGGGCGGGGGTTGGGTGAAGTGGTGCTTCTGGTGGATGTACGGCTGGTGCAGAGGGCTGTGATGGAGATCCTGTTGGGATGGAAGCGCAGGCGTTTGCAATGAGTGGTGAGGTGGCTGAGGGGGAGGCGCAGTCAGTTGGGGATGAGGGAGCTGTGTCAGGCAGATATTCGGCTAATTAATAAATCGGTAGTTAAATCATTTGTTATTAATGAATGACGTGCAACTCACCAGTGCTGCCGCGTGATGATGGTGATGATGATGTGATGGAGGACCACCACCGTTTGTTGCCGCAGCGGCCACGGCAGCGATTCCTAATGGATGAGTATTCCCAGCAGACACGATTCCACCAGCGGTCGCGTGATGATGAGAATAATAAGTAGGACTAACGGGAGGGGAAGGGTACGGCCAGTAGAACACAGTGGCCGCAGCGGCCGCTGCCGCTGCTGGGTGGTAGTACTGAGCGCTCGTGTTCCTAGGTATACTCGATATTACGCTCGGGGTGTAGTATTGGTGATGATGCACAGGAGGATGGTGAGTCTGCACCGTTGCTATCACTTGACTGCTTGACGTTGACGGAGGAGTTGTTGTGGAGGGAATGGAGGGATGGGACGAGGTAGACGAAGAACTAGGCGAAGTTGACGAACTCGTGTGGGAGAGGATTAGTGTTGAGGTGTGTGGCGGGTGAGCTTGGAGGGATGGAGGATGCTGCAACGGCAGGGTGGGGATCAGTGGGGGCTGGGCTTGAGGCGTCTGTTGCTGGTGGAGAGAAGGAGGGACCGAGTGGTGGGCACCTGAAACTGAACAATAGCCATTGAACATAAATGATTACACGCTCCCATTCATCTGCGCGTACAAAACGCTTTGGAATCGATATAAACTAATATCGTTAGTGTATGGGACAAGAACAATTTGGTATTTTTAAAAGCTGCTGCAAGTCTAAATCGTTAATTTGTAAAAATCTAGTCTATAGAGCCCAAAACGTTTGTATGCACACGCGTGTGAAAAGAGTAAAATTTTGTGTGGTAAAGAAAAAAAACTGACTCACCCAAAAATATACAGTAATAATAATAAACCAGCGAGCTGTAGCCCATATAAATCAAAAGCCAAAGTTAAAAATATGTTTGGTTTGCGTACGATTTACCGCATAGTAGCCAGCCAGCCACGCAGAGAAGGTGATCGCGTAATATTTTTACAAGAGACATAATATATACCCGTTCTACATGATTCAGAGTTGAGAGAGAAAGCAGGGGATGAATTTATATCAAATGCTCTCATGTGAGATTTTAGTGAGATGCCTTTTCATATTTAACCCTTTCAAAAGGGCTATTATTTTCAGATGAATAGTAAGTGGTGTCGTTTTATGAATGCGGGTGAAAATTTCTTTACAGTGAATTGAATAAGTACCTAGTTATATATGAATGCATGCAGTATCAGTAATATAGAGATTTGATTTGGTTGGGAGTTTTTTCTTTCTCTTTTTGCGGACATTAATATTTCAACGACAGGAGCTTTTTACGAAACTGTTACTCTTGCTTTTATGCTTCATTTAGGTTTGTTCGGAGGTCAATCTTAAAGGTAGTTTTCAACTTTCTACTCAAAT
>JAHZMV010005553.1:0-10396 GCA_027743765.1 Coecobrya sp. COE2
GCATTTTGTATTACTCCATCACGTTTGAAAATGCATTTTCTCAACACTTGGCGGCCGGGAATATGACGAGCTTTCTTCATATCCTGGGATTTTTTCTGGAAATGAGTTGTGCATTAATATTTGCTGCGGATGGTTGTCACAAGGTAAGACAAATATCATTATTTTTGTAGAACCATATACTCATTTTAAATATTGCTATAATTGCATTTGGATAGATGGGAAAATTTAAGGAATGGTTGAGAAGAGAAGAAAATCACGGCGTGATTCCAGTGTACCAACTGAACCTAATTCTCGACGATTTGAATTCCCACGACAGTGTTGGAATTAAAGCTAGTGGTGGATTCACTATAACGTATAGTCTTGCTGCCAACGTAAGTCGCTCTCAAATAATAAATTTACTTTTATTTAAATCAAATAATTACAAATTTTATACTATTTGGGTAGCTGATGGGACTTACGGTGACGTATTTCATCATATGTATCCAGAAGTGATATCTAAAAAGCAAATCTATCTATTTCTATGTGATCTAAAACCGAACACATCACAAATAAACAGACCGTCGTTTTTGCAGTTCTGTCCTGCCAGAATTGTCAAAAATTGCTAAACCATCCAACAAATTGATTGCGTTAAATTGTATTTGTTTATTGGGCGAGTACGGGTTTGCTATCTAAACGGGAATGCATTTCATTTCTGATATTTTACAACTTTATGGTCTTATTAATTTGTATCCGATAAAATGATATTTATTTTTGGGCAGAATTAGACGACTCATTAAAAAATAGTCAATGTAGGAAGGTTGCTATGTTCAAACGGTTTGCTGGCACCGATCGTTAACATTGCATGCAATAAATATAATCAAACAATGGAATAAGACGAGGGATTGATATCCAAAAGGGTTATCAAATACACTTTTACAGGAAATATTACTTGTGTTTACGGCATCCTTTTATGTTATATTTTTATCAACGCTTTCTTAATTTCTCTTCGTCATTAAAAAGCTGCTTAGGATTATCTATGCAAGACGAAAACTAAATTGTAAAAAACCGAATTTAAAAAAATGCTGTATACCTACTTAATGTGATTATCTTTGGGTGCAACAACTATGTAGTATGTATGTAGCAAACTAGCTAAGCGTAGTAGAAAAACTATTGTTATTTTACTAAACATTTCTTGTAAATAAATACAACGGTCACCAAAGTGAAATTATGATCTGGAAAGTGTACTGGTTCTCTAGAATTATTACGTATGTCACAAAACCGTTCTATGATCCTTTTGGTTTGGTGTGATAGTACATGTCTGCTTTAACCCTTTTTGCGGCACCATTTGCCTTGAGGTGTGAGAGCACACCTTTGTCATTTAGTTTGTACGGTGATCTGTTCTTCACGTGGAGACAGAAAAATTCAAAGCCTGTAAATAAAATTCTAGTTTGTTGAATTAAAATTAAACCGCAGCTTTTTTCGTCATTTGTGCTGATTTCGTCATCAAAATTCACTGATTCTACGATACAAACCATTTTCTTCTGTGAAAAGTTAGATATTTTGGGTAGGGCATGTGCACGAAGATCACATCTTCACTGATCATCATTTTTAACACTTCTCAAAATTCGAAAAGGCCTATTTTTAGACAGCTTAAATTAGATTAGTGGTGTCAGTGGTTACAAAAGAAAATACTCCGGATCGTCTATGGTCAATCAAATTATATTTTGGTTGTGTAAATTCAACCAAAGATTGGGTTGCCAATCACGCTAAATGTTGAAACGAGAGGGGGTGTACCTTAGCGAAATGTTTAGGAATGAGTCATTTCTATAGATAATTTTACCGTTTTTCTTCAACATCTAATATAAAATTCATTTGAACGATCATATCTCACTTTCTTTGGAATACTGGAACAATGTTGAAATTCCAAAGTAGGCTCTATCGAGGAATTATTGTTTCGATTAATCCTTAAGACTTCAATTATTACTTTTATAATAACGATGTTAATTATATTGCTAGCATTCACAAGACTAGCAATTTACCATTTTCAAAAATTAGCCTGTTAGGTAATAAATATTTGTCTTCCTTCATTGTTGTAAAAAAACGAAACACTTTTTAATTTTTATTGGAAGCTTTCGTAATCTTCTGGCGAATCACTCACTACGTTCTGTATAATTTATGTTATAATTTAATTTTTCTAATCATCCACTATATATCAATATATTATATAAATAAGTCAGTTCAATCGAATAAATAAATATACAGTTTATATAGCCACACAACCTTAATTTACCTTCAGATTGTAAAATTAGAAAGCAAATATTTTTCAATAATGTCTTAAATATATCAAACTGCAAACCTAAAATTATACCATATCTCCAATAATCATTTTACTAAAGATAGAATCTTAAACTGTAATTTCACATTTCATAGAAAATATACATAAATTGCACATACTGACGTCAATAGAAGCAGATTTGAAAGTACATATATAGATAGATAGTATTACTGATATATGCTCCTGAAAGAATTCTATGCCGCTAAAATTGTAGCTAATTAATTCGTGATTTGCACAATATTAAAGGTATATATGAATTGATGCTTTGGTATTGAAAAAAATTGGTCCCACTAAATTAGTTTAAAACAAATTACTTCTGTACACTCTGTCGGTTTTCAACAATCTGACTTATTCATCCGGTTGCTTTTTACGATGTAATCATCGATTCAATACACTCTGGATGTCATGGTTTAGACATTAAATGTCTTAAAGACTAAATATCTAAATATAAGTACAGAAATATTATCAGTGGAGCACTTTATTTTTTTAAAAAATATATTTCTCTTTTCAAAAATATTTCTTTGGTGCAAGCGCTATACTATTTAGATTTTTAGTTTTTGATGCATTTACATTTTTATAAAGTTGAATCAAAATTGCGGAATAATTATACTTATGTCCCAATTGGATAAAGCAATGCTTTGTTGCAATTTCAAATTTGTCTTGACAATCTCATAATGACGGTTTCGAATTATTTACAATGAAGATTTGAGAATTCTTTAATTGCCAAAAATTATTTGATAAATTTTATTATCAATGCTTAGATTTAGAAATGAAATAACTAGCATTTAAACAAGATACACTTAACATTATCATTTTACCAAATATATTCATGATTTTGTGTGGTTACACCGCCTTAATAAATAAAGTCCGGTAAAATATCCGTAATGAAAGTTGACATTTGCATTCGTTCTAATCTAGGTATCTGAGTTTTCCATGTGTGTTTACACCGAAATATTGTAGCCATTTTCAGTAATTTGAATGTATAAATCAACTATATTATCGGATTGAGATGTTAGATACGCCTTTGAAATTACAAATAACGCACAAAAATTATTAGAACAAAATCAGTTACAGGAGGTGGGATATGGATAAATTATTTGATTTATCGTTGTCAATATTGCCGGACAATATTCTTGTTTCACATTTGCTTTAGCAGTTTTGGACAATCAATTACATTACTATAGAATGTTAGTGCCTCCAATGCGTTGGAGGCACTTAGAGGCATTTGAAAGCCTTTCTTACTTGAATACTTGAAGAATACCTTTTGCGTTTGTCTCAACTGTCAGAATTTAAAACTGCATTTCAGAATGCTTCACAACCACTTAAAGTTATTTGCTATAATATGTGGCATAGCTGGTTTCCTTGGTAGCACTGAATTAATCTGGCACAAGGAATCCTGTACACTTGAGGATATATCACATAATCCTAAAGCCAGTCAAAAACTGAATCGACGTAGATTTTTGAGCAGATTAATGATTGTTGTAATCATTCATCAAGGTTTATTCTGGTTTATAAAGGAATCCTATCAAACCTTTGATGTTACACATCGGCTTTTGTATTTCATTGAAATTCTAATTTTGGTAGCACCTACATTATATCTTGAAGCTTGTCGTAAACATTCCACAACAATTAGCTCGTATATCAATGGACTACTTGCCCTGGACAAAATGTATTCACATTGTCGCGTCAAACATCGACCAATGTCATTTGTCGCCGTCCTTAATTTATTTTACGCTTATGTGATGTCCGCCAGTATTGTTGCCACACCGATAGTTTTTCTCTTCGGATTATTTTGGAATAATCCGTGTAGTCCAGTCATCGCAGGATATTGGCTTCTTCGAGGAGAATGTTGTAATATGCACCTAGCAGCCAAATCATGGAGTTTAGTTAACATAATTGTCAAACTAGCTTTATTCTTTGGTCACCATTGGTTGTGGAGTTTTGGTATGAATACTGCGCTCCTGGCACTATCTGGGATTTTAATCTTGGCCACAAATACTCTTCAGGACTACCTACAAATGTAAGTAAATCAGTGAAAATAAAATTGGAAATGTCGAATCTTTTATACTTTATTTGCTTTCAGGTATCTCGAGATGTGTGAAAGAGGAATTTTGACATCGTATCAAATGGCAGTTCAGTATCGATCTTTGCAGGTTCTGGGTGTTCTGATGAACGAAATTCAACAGAAAGCGATAGTGAGTACTACAGTTATTGGAGCAATAGTTTTGGAGTCTATTGCACTAACTTTTATAATAAGAATGCCAGCGACGACAGAGTTTGTTATTCCCTTTCTACTGGCCACAATCTTGATTTTGAATTCAGTATTGGCATTGATTCTTATTATTGGGCTGATGAGTCAAGTCTACACGCAATCACAACTGATTGGAATTGGACTACGAAAAAGCATTTGCTGCTACACCAGAGAGAATAAATTGAAAAGAAGACTGGTAAGAAGTTTTGATACGGTTAAAGTTCGGTTTGGATCATTCAACTTTGTTGACCGGTTGACCCCGATTCACTGCATAGATTTTGCAAACAGCTATACCGTGCAACTTTTACTACTGACCCGGTAGATAGTTGGAGGTAACATGGTCAATTAATATAAACATGTAATGGTTAGTTGTAATATTTACTACCATCATCAATAGATTTGGCAGCATCACATCAACATTAATCCCTTGGTTTCTAAATGTAAATGGTTTACATTATTACTAAATTTATTAACATTTTTACCACACAAACTTAATTACATTTCAATTTTCACAGGTGTATTAAAACAATCTAAGCAAATAAAAACTGCAAACTTTATTATATAACGCAACTAGCTTTAGCCATTTATCATAAAAATTATGAAATAAATAAGTTAACAAATATAGGAGCATTTTACTTTGATAACAGTAGTTTTCTATTTCGGTTGCTTTGAATCATAAAATTATTTTTACCATTAATTAAATACAATACCGCAAAACAGTTTACCTGTCCATCTTATTTAAAATGCTACCAAGATTTCATTTCTGGATCCATCGGTGGGCAGCCAGTAACGGTATATTATTTTCTTCTGAATGAAAAGTGAATAATAAATGCATACAAAGAGGAATATCTGAGTATACTGTACGCAATACAAAATATCGATAATTACGATTACAATCCTAATGTAGTTTGACATTGTTTGATTGCATCACTGTGACTGCCGGAACAGGTTATCACAGTCCATTAATCTCGTTAATAAATCGGTAGATATGATAAGATAAGATATTATTGAGCCAAGCATTAAAACAGGAATCGATGTGATCAGCATTATTTATGACGCTGATTCCAAGTTTCGTTCATGTTTATAGAAATGTACTATCAATAATTATAATTTAGGCAACCTGCAAAATGGGAGGAAATTTGAAACGTTAGTATGTAATTAAGTTGTATAAAAAATAATAATTTTTGTTGATTTTTCGTTTGAATTTCTTGACTCTTTCCTTGAAATAATATAAACGTAATGGTTTATGATGTCATAAATTAACAAAGAAATGTTTTAACGATAGCGGTTTAAATACAAAAGACCAGAAATCGCAGTATCTTCATTGAGAAAATATTTTCAACATAACATATTAGCAGCACGACACCGCTTACATGTCTATTGCTAGATAAAATTTTTGGATGATTGTTCGAATAAGTCTTTGTCTGATTGGAAAATAGGAAAATTATCAGTTTAGTAGTCCAATTGCAACCTTCTCCAGAATTATTTCTGCAATGCAATGCAGATTTGCGAACTATTTATTTGGCATTTGATCTATTCATTTATTGACATTTATTTGATTAATCCAATGCATATAGTTCAAAGAAAAAGGGATTCGAAATGTGTAATTATTTCCCAAAATATCTATGAGTGGAATTTGCCATGAAATAACTAACATTTTAGCGAAATACACATAATATTATCATATATCATAGTAAAGCTGCTCATAATCATTCAATCAGTCAATATTTAATTCGTCGTTCGATGTAAGATGTGCTATCATTCTAATATTCCATTAAGTCTCGAATCCTAACTTTTAAGAAATATCTCCTGTGTAGTGTATGGCTAAAAACATTAATGTCGCATTCCAAAAACAACATGCATAAATTAGTGACGTAAATTAGAGCAGATTTGAGTGTGTGCAACGTTGAATATATTCGTAATATTGTATGGCTAAACCGCCTTAATAAATAAATTTGACATTTGGATTCGTCCTAATCTGAGTATTTGAGTTTTTCATGTGTATTGACGCGGGATAAATGTAGCCATTTTCTTTACCTTGAAAGCATGGATCACTATTTTCCGGTTGAGATGTCAGATACGCCTTTGAGAATATATATAAGGCAACGAAACTATCAGAACAAAATTAACATTACAGGAGGAGGATATGTATAAATTATTTATTCTTAGCGTTGTCAATAATATCTGACTAAATACTTATTTCACATTAACTTTTCGTGTATAGCACAATGAATTACAATAGAATGTTAGTGCCTCCAATGCTTTGGAGGCACTAACATTACATTTTTCTTTTGCCAAAATTACCAATATTGAAAACTGCTTTTCAAAATATTTCAAAATCATTTAAAGTTAATAGCTTTAATATGTGGCATAGCTGGTTTCCTTGGCGGCACAAAATTAATCTGGCGCAAGGGATCCTGTTCACTAGAGGACATCAAGTGACACAGAAGCTAGCCATAAATTGAACAGACGTCGAGTTTTAAGTAAAATAATGATTGCTGTTGTCATTCACCAAGGTTTATTCTGGTTTATGAAGGAATCCTATCAAACCTTTCATCTTACCCATCAGCTTTTGTATTCTATTGAAATCCTCATTTTGTTAGCACCAACATTATATCTTGAAGCTTGTCGTAAACATTCCTCTACAATTAGCTCGTACATCAATGGACTGCTGGCACTTCATGAAACATATTCACGTTGTCGCATCAAAATATTGCCATTTGTCACTGCTCTCAATATATGTTTTGCTAATGTGATGTGCGTTAGTATTGTCGTCACACCGTTTGTATTTCTGTACGGATTATTTGCAGTCCATTGCACTAACTTTTATAATAAGAATGCCAGCGACCACAGAGTATCTTATTCCCCTTCTACTGGCTACCATACTGATTCTGAATTCAGTGTTAGCACTCATTCTCATTATTGGACTGATAAGTCAAGTCTACTCGCAATCAGAACTGGTGTTGGTAGGTCTTGAAAAACACATTGGTGATGGCACAAGAGAGGATAAATTGAAGAGAAGAATTATTCGAAGTTTTGACACTGTCAAAGTTCGGTTTGGATCTTTCAATTTTGTTGACAAATTGACCCCGATTCAGTGCGTAGACTTTGCAAATGGCTTCACCGTCCAGATGTTTTCTGCTGACGCTGTAGAGGGTAAGAACTAAAATAGTGTCACTCAATGTATCATTGTATAACATAAAAATTTAACATAGTAATTTTTATTTGTATTCTTGGGTGTGAACTCAAGAATGTGCACACATACATGTAACATATTAATTCCAAACATTATTACAAAAATTAATAAAAGTAAAATGTTTTACCAGTTTCAATTAATCTGTCACTGTTACGCCAAATTTTGGTTGGATTCTGCACAATTTTAAGCTGCTTCTGGATGCTATTCCACATACGACAAAGCTACCCAGCTAAGTCAACAATTGAAAGTCCAAGCGTGTATTTAAATTTGGCCCAAACAATTTGCACTGCGGTGGTCAAGATAGGCGTTCTGTTGACCTTTTGGAAAAAACGACAAAGTTTTGTTAAACTCAGCCAAATTTTGCGAATACAAGGCGGGTAGTTGGAATGCTCCAAGCATTGCAAACAGATTGGAAAACATTTTCCTCATTTTGTATTCTTGTCCCATGTTTTTCTTGTTGCAATGAATTTGGTGAACGGCTATGGTCTGGAAAGAGTAAAGCTAGGAACGGGTAGTATGAACTTTTATAATTTTAGTAAAACGATATGCGCATCTTCAAAAACAGCTTTCTTTTTTGATAAAAAAGCGGAACGAAATTCTTGTTTCAGTGAAAAATGGGATATATTCGATAAAGTAATTACTGTATTGGGGTGTGTAGGATACATTCATTGGAATATTATAGCCTGCTTTCCTTACCTAATCTGGGCCGTTTGCGGGAAAATATTTTGGACGTGTGCTTGTCAATTTTCGCATCATCTTGCAACATGTCATGGAAGAACTGGAAACTGGATGAACTGGAACTACTCTTGCTATAAATCAATTCAAATAGTTTGTGATGTAATCAATGAGATATTTGGAATAACATTATTGTGTCATCTGCTGGAAATGCATATCGTACCACTCTATCACCTTTGAAAATGCATTTTCGCATCATTTGGCGACAGGGAATTTGACTAGCTTCCTGCATATTCTGGGATTTTTTCTGGATATGAGTTGTGCATTAATTTTTGCTGCTGTTGGCTGTCACCAGGTAAATTATATCAATACTTCTATGGAGTGATGTTCTCAGTTGAAATATTGCTAGATTGCTTTTGGATAGATGGGAAAATTTAAGGAGTGGTTAAGAAGAGATGAAAATCATGGTGTGATTGTTGTCCAAACTTGAGCAGTTGTCGACAATCCATATACTAGAAACGAATGACATCTGTTAAACATTATTGTAGTATCCACATGCAAAATAAATTCATGGCGTTCAAGTCATTCCTCATTAAGTTAAAACAATATTAAATTGCAATCCTAATTATTAGTTAGACAAGTAAAAAACTTTATTGTCACTACGGATTTTCTATGCTTTTATTACTTGTGGAAAACTCAACAAACACCAGTTGTTTTCCTTGAATTATGTGAGGAAAAGAATGGAATCTAAAACAATATTATAACAGTAATCATAAGCAAAGCATTTTATGCCGTTAAAATCATCCTTCATTCAAACTATTTTCAACGATTACAGTTACATTTCTTTTTTTTTTTCATTTTGCGTTTAATCTCCCTAACAGATTTTCGTTGTCAGCTTGGCGAACTAAAAACTGTAAAGCATCACAAAAATTACAGCACGTAGGGATTTTAGAATGCTTTAATTAACGTAGATTACTCAACTAATCCAAGGAAACTAATTGAAATAGGCAACGCTTTCGTTCATACATTATATACTAGATGTGCAACAGAAGTAAAAAATGGAAAAAATCGAAGTCAAAACTTATCATTTACTACTTAAGGTCATTATCAATGGATTCAAGACCCAGGAAATATGTATGTAACCAACATTTAAGCGAAGTAAAAAAATATTAGTATATTACCATACACTCCATGTAAATAAATATAATGATCATAAAAGTGAAATTCACATCTAATTCTCCATATTAAACTAGAATTATTGCATAAATAAAACTAGTGTCGTCCGTGGTCGCGAAAGAAAGAAAGCAATTTTCGAAAAGCTGAAACGAGAAGAGAGTACATTTCGTCAAACATTGACGAATGAATCCTTTTAAGGATCATTTCCGCGTCTTGTGAATAATTAATGTAGAATTCATTTTATGGATCATGTCTGATATTATTTGAGATATTGGAACAATGCTGAAATTCCAAAACAGTTTCTTATGTTGCATTATGCTTGCGTTCAATCTTTAAAATTTCAATTAATAATTTTATAATTTAGATATTAATTGCATTGCACATTAATCAAACATTAATTAAACTGTCAGTCGTTTAATGCTCTCAGCTTAGCATATTTTACAATAAACAGCCAAGGTAGCACAATATATACATAATGCAAAATTGTACAAGTATGCAGAGCCTGACTATATAAACTCACTTCAGATTCTTACGGCAATAAGATTCTCTATACATAAAACACTAGATGGGTTTGTGTTGATTACGTGTAGTAAGATCTCTTCTATGTAATGTGTATGTAATGCGTACAATTATTGTATAAATGAGAGGTAGTTCACAACCGATTTGATAGAAGAGTAAATCAGTAATGTCAATTTATTTGGTTCTTGCATACATCATTCGTACATATTATGTAGGTATTTAAAGTAGTAGCTTATTGTATTATCTGCATAAATATGTAGGTTAA
>JAHZMV010005554.1:0-60223 GCA_027743765.1 Coecobrya sp. COE2
AAATAATTTTCCTCCCAAAAAAATCCTCCTTTTTTTTCTCCTTGAAATTCACTTTTTCTTCTAACAACCACACTGAACCATATTCCTTAACTGTCGTCCAACATATTTAAATATTCTTTTTAAATTAACTTTCAATAAAATAAATACTCGTTTTATTTTGACTCAGATTTTATTTTTCGGACAAGTTGGGTTTCCCTTCTTCTCTCATGCTGGCGTATTTACATCATTCTTCGCTCTACTCTCTCTGCCCTCACATCTGCTTACTTGCAAAGTCATCATTTTTTTATTCTCTCTCAAAAAAGCCAACCTACATCTCACATCTCTTGAATGAATCACCTATCTAACCTGAGAGCAACGCTTGCAGCGTCCAGCGTTCAAAAATCTCATGGGTAATGTGACGACGAGGACCCTGACATTGCAAAATTAAATGATGATACACTTTTCTTAATGAATCGTTAAAAAAACAATACTAACTGGAATTTTTTTTAATTGATGGTTAAATGATGACGATGATTTAAAGTTAATTGTTATGATAACAAGAAAAAAATGCAACTCATCATGTTATAGTTTTTAAATGGATCATTTTATCAGATTTAATTACCGTTTTTTGTGCTGAGTCTTTCTGTTGATGGGTGATGGTATTCATGGTGGTTGTTGTAGATATATTTTTTTCTATTGAGTGTAGTTGCTAGCCCGAATCCCACACGTCGACGACGAGGACGACGGCAACGTCAAAACCAAACCAGCAGAAGAGCCGAGAGAACTGTCAGTCGAGTAAGGTGTTTGAGAGATCACAAGTGAAAAAAGAATTTTCCTCCCCTTTTTTTACTAATTGTCACTCTTAACTAGTTTAACCTCAGGGTTTTAAGGTAAGTCACGTTTAAGTTTTCACTACTAATTGCTCCTTGTCATCTAACTGCTTTTGTTTGTTTTCCGAACAAAATACGGTTTTTTTAAACCTCACTACTGCACTGGTAATTTAAAGGAATAAATTAATTTTTTTGTTAAATTGTTAATTATAGTTAGTTAAATGACACTTGATTAGTTTTAACGGTCACTGGAAATAACTCTGTGCAGTTATGTTTGTTTGTAGTGGAATGATCAGTGGATCAGGTGGTGGTGGTGCGGTGTTGTGATTTTTGTACTTGTTAAAAGGGGGCCGTTCATTGTACAAGTTATGGATATTAAATGCTTTCTGTTTAAATAATTTAAAATTCTTGGTTAAGCTTGTAGTTAACTAGTGTGGTTAGTGGCTTTGCTTTTAATTTTTTTGGGGGGATTTGTGGGACGTTTGTGTGAACGGCCCCTTTACTGCCTGTTTTGCTTGTCTTTTGCTTGCTTGTTGAAAGGAGAGCTCTGCCGGTATAAAAAAAACGGGTGATCGGCTGAGAGTTGTGTGGTGTGTGCGACAGTTAAAAGTTAACTGTTGTATTGGGCGTTTTTAGCGAGTGATTACTTAATCATTGTAAAAAATTAGGTAACTGGTTTAGCAATAATTAAAAGAGGCAATCAACAGGTGTGATTGTCATCTGTCTCTAGTCTTTCAAGTCAATATCTTCAACCTTCAATTTTTATTGTCCTTTTAACTAAGGAAAGGTTAAACTAGTCAATAAAATAATTAGTGATTGTAGTTATGTTTAATTTAAAAAGTTTAACTGTTTGAGAGGAGACAACTGTCAGCTGACAGTTTGCAAAACAGGCTTATATTTTTAGTGCAAAACAGGAGCATAATTTTTAATTAAAAGGAATGATACGTAATCAGTTATTCCGGTAATTAAGGTCATTTTTTTGATTTTTCATTAAACTATGTCGGTAAAACAATTAGTTGTCGATTTAATCATCAGTTTTAAAAAGGTGTCTTATCAGTTGGTAGATTATTCTTGAGGGCTCGATATTTTTAATGCTTTTAAATTATAATTTGTTGTGGGTTGATGGTAGTATAATTCTAACACATTTTATAACTGTTTATAATCGCACATTATAACGCTTTTGTTTGTAGAAATGAACAATAAGAAAAGCTTTTGGGGATCGTGGTCCTTCAAGAAAGCATTTCGCTTTCGCTTTAACCAAAGTCAAGTTATTAACCAAGAGTTATTAAAGGTCGCAGAGTAAGTGATTCCTGGTTTGCCTTCTGTTTATAATTTAATTATTATCTTAATTACTAATTTGGGCTTAATAATCTTATGCATTTTATATAACTCTAGTTTCATTTATTGTTGTGTGCGTGGGGGTGGTGGGCGTTTGTCTAAAATTCTTGTGGAAATTTTATTACTTTTATTTATAACGCTTTGTCTAATCAAATATTTAATTGTTTAACAAGCAGTAGGGATCTAAGAATATTTTCCGTTTTTTTCCATGATGTGCAATCTATTTACTTAACTGTCATTAGTCATTGTTGCAGTTATAACTTCCCTTTCAGTTGCATCCTGCTATCTTCTTTTTTTTCCTTTTTAATCCTTGCTATTTGCTAACTATAATTATTTAACAGCCTGTGTGTAGAGTAGGGAAAGCTAAAAGAATTACTTTTAACAGGATGCTCTAATCATTTTTACTAAATACGGTTATCAGTTATTGATACTAGAGAGAGGAGAA
Source organism: Coecobrya sp. COE2 (assembly GCA_027743765.1). Taxonomy (NCBI): domain Eukaryota; kingdom Metazoa; phylum Arthropoda; class Collembola; order Entomobryomorpha; family Entomobryidae; genus Coecobrya; species Coecobrya sp. COE2. The sequence goes on from JAHZMV010005554.1 coordinate 2,593, forward strand.
GGGTCTCCACTCTCTAATTTTATGAGTAGCAATTGTAATTTTTTGACAAAGTAAACACTTGTACTTGTTTATCAAGTGTGTGTGCGCACAACATTAAACTTGATAATACGCTTATGTACAAAGTGATAAGACGAGAATAATTAAATTATTGAAATGATTCCACTGAAAGTTGTTCTGTCAACAACTGGATATTATTTTTGTATGATGAAATTGATGGGAGTGAAAAAAAGTATATAAAACGTTAACTAATTGTGTGCTCTTTTGTCATTTTGTTTAGACACTTTGTTCGTGGAAGTCGCTTGAAAAGGTCTGTGGTCCAAGCTTCGCCAGTTTGTGCAATTGGATTGTCCGGAGTTCCAATTAGATTCTGGGCGGTTACTCATCCACAGTCTTTGCTAATATTTCCTGATAGGCCGAGGACCATGGCTACATTTCCAGCTTCTCTGGTCGTGAACACGCCTCGGTAAGGAAATTTTATTTGGAAACGGTTTATCTAACTTGTAATTTTGGTAATTAATTTCTGGTAATTTTTTTAGTGTGGTCGCTGCGTCAAGCGTGGACAAGGACAAGTTTGATGCTTTGGTGATTGTTAGCTCGAAACTGCCATCGAAGACGCCCTTTGATTCTGTGCTGAAGAATTTGTCGCAGGTAAGATTTTTAAAATTACAGATAATTGTAAAGATTTTTTAGGGTGATGATGATGACTTAATTGATTTTTATGATTTGTTTGTGTAGGTTAACTCGTCTTTGAATGATGAAGGCTGTGTAACTCTTTGCGAGTCTGCTCCTGGCAATCGTCTTGTCTACGCACCGACCGGACCTGTGGATGGAGATTATGATGACGTTCGTTTGTATCGCGAGGCTGCTAAGAAGGGAATTAAGCGTGCTATAAGTGCTGGAGCTAAGGCCCCACTTTTGCTTGTCGAAGGAAGTCAAGGATTCCGTAACGTGGAATTAGTGAGCATTCTCGGAGCTTTGGAGCAAGTTTACGAGGTTTGTGAAGGGAATACAAGGAGTTTAATTAATGTTAGTTAATGAGATTTGTTGTTAATTATTTTGTCGGTTTATTTTCTCAACGTAGCCGTTGCAATACCGACAAGATCTGGATCGGAAAGTTGGAAAGCTTACTTTGATTGGACTGTTGGGAGAGAATGAGAAAGAGACTGCTAGGATTGTCCAACTTGCTCAAGATTTATCTGATGGCTTGTAAGATTTATCAGACATTTTTAATTACCTTGTTTTTAAATGAATGGAGGAAATGTAGTAAATTATTGTAATGTAGGTTGGTAGCTCGTGATATTGGTGGTGGAGATCCTGAAAGAATGGCCCCACCCAGGGTTGCTGCTTACGTGAAGGAATTGTTCGCCAATAGCTGTATTAAGATCGAGATAATTGACGATGAAAAGGTGCTCGAGAAGGATTTTCCTCTGTTTGCTGCAGTTAACCGAGCTGCGAGTGGTAAGAACAGCAAAACATAATTAGATATTGTAGTCATTATCAGTCATCCTATTTTAATATTTTTTAACATAAAATTAAATTTTTTAATTGTTTCCAGTTATTGAGCGTCATCGAGGATGCGTTATCATCATGACTTACGACGGCGCTAAAGTCAACGATGACAAGAAAAACGTCTATCTTGTCGGCAAGGGCATTACTTATGACACCGTAAGAATAATAATTATTTTTTATGCATTTCTAATTAAGTTGATGAATTAAGACTTTTGAAGGTTTACTGAAAAAAATGTTTGTTGATTTTATGGGTAACCATACTAAATTGACTTTCTTAACTAATTAAATCCAATGACAATTTACTAATCAACCTTTTATGATATTTTTTCGTATAGGCCAAGGAAGATGCCCTGAAGCACAAAAATGTGCATTTGATGACCATCGCCACTTTAACCGGGCATGCTTGCTTAGCTTTGGGACCGTACACTGTAAGTTTAACTATTTTGTTAATTGAGTATAATCTGATTTGTAGAGCATTAAAAAAATAATTATCTTTTTGTGTAGGCTGTCGTTGACAATGGACCAGCTCGGAAGGAAGGGTTTTCTCTGAAAGTTCAAAAAGCTGGTGAGGAGGTCGGTGACATGATGGATATTAGCTCTCTCCGTCGTGAAGATCTTAAGTTCTGCAAGTGCTCTGGCGTTGGAGAGGATCTCCTCCAATGCAACAATGCGGCTTCGTCAAGGACCCCTCGTGGTCATCAGGTAGGCATCTTATCAATTACCGATAACCATTCATGCAACTTGACTTTCACAGAATGGCAATTACTTTTTTTTTTATTTTTACGCAGTTCCCTGCCGCATTCATGATGGAGGCAGCCGGTGTCGACAAGGTAATCCAAGTTTTAACTTTAATTTTTTATTTAAACTCTTCAACCAACAATTAAACTAAATTATTATTATTTTTCTATCTTTCCCCCAGTTTGGAAGTAGTTCCCCTACTCCCTTGAAATACACTCATTTCGACATTGCTGGTGCCGCTGGAGAGCTTCCTGACACTCCAACTGGCGTTCCAATTCTCGCCTTGTCCAAGTACTTGTTCGGAGATCAATTCCAATTCTAAAATTCCAAAAAAGCCAAATCACAAGATTCATCTCTGTCAGCCATACTTCCATATTAAGTCACTATCATCTTTTTCGCCGCCGCCGTCTCTCTCTACACTCTTCATTCTTCTACATCGGCGCCTAAAATGATAAGTGACAGTGATCAAAATTTTAAAATACAAAAAACCATCATTATTTTAAATATGCAATCGTTAAAATTTTTATCATGAATAAAATAAAACAATGTGATTGTTAACTCATCTTAAAAGAACCCTACCATCAACATTTGATCATTAATCCCATCCACTTTACCAGAGAAAGCAGCACTGTACATGATTCGTCACCAGTAACCAGAAAATAACGTTCATTCTTCCTCCTCACCTCACCATCCTCTCATTATAAATTATTTTTTTCTACCCATCTCCTCTCACAGTTTTCTACCTCAAGTTCCTCAATGGCTCAAGAAAATACACAAACATCCTGCGCATATCCTGCTTATCATCCCATGTATGTTGTGTAACACCGCTGCTGCTTATTATTGCATTTTATATATATATATTTTTTTTATATGAACTTGCTTCATTACCTACTCACTGACAACAATAAGCCTTCTTCTTCTTGAACCACAACGACTTTGGTAGTTACTTACCTGCTTGTATTTTTTTTTCTTTTGCTGTTGCTGCTGCTCATGTGGGATCAAGCTCAGCACGATCTCTCCCATTATTATCCTGATTCGGACAACATTTTGCCATCATCCTCATCATCATCGGCGCTTACACAGGTAAAAACCTAGAAGCATGTCTGTCTTCCTGCTCACTCACTCTTGCAACAATCATCATCATCATCATCATGATCATGATATGGGTACACACAACAAAAATATGGGTCAAAATGTGAATGACTTTATGTGCAAAAGAAACTTCCGTGGCTCTTCTGGCGAGCTGGATGCAAAAGGCAAAATGAAAATATATACATAACATAAACCTCAACAGCAGCAGCGAAACATCAGGGAAATAATATTGTTCTCCCTCGCTCTTAACATATCTCAAACATCTTACCTTTCTACTTTCTGCACATTTTCTATCACCATTTTGCAGAGAGAGAGAGAGCTTTTTTTTACCTGTGTGTCTACCTATGTAAAAACTGTGCTGCTTAAAAATTTTATATAAAAAAAAAGTTTGTACAGTGTTTCAATTTACTTTTATTTTTATTTTACACGGTTTTCCTTGTTGAAAATAAAATACGAATAGGAAGAAACAAAGGAAGAATGCACAAATTCCTTTCTGTTTTAAAAAAAAAGCAAAGAAACGTAAATTACAAATGAAAATCAGCGAACGACGACTCTCTCAAGTGAGAAATGTAAAGTTGGCAATTTTTTTATTCAGTTGAGCAGGGAGGAAAATGGTGATGACGACCAAGGGAATTAAGTAATAAATAAACAAAATCAAAACGACAAATCATATCAGTATAACAACAGCATGTTATATAATATATATCGCTTATCTCATATCTCTTTCTGCATTTCAATTTAATATGCAATACCTTTCACTGTTGGACTCTGACAGAAAAAAAAACGTTGTGAATGAAGTTCCCCGAGCAAAATAAAAATGACGATGCCCTGGCTTGGCTAATCTATCTATCATTTCACATTATATACCTTGTGTATAGGGTAGAGAGGTAAGAAAATAACTGTAAAATAAAATAACTTTTGTGTTGTGTTGTCTTCCGCAATTCGATTGATTCTCATCCTCTCTGCAAAAAAAAAGGCGGAGGTGGTTGCTGGTGTATATTTTTTTAGCAGGTAACTGCATCATTCATTTAAAAATGATGACTGGGGACTTTCTTTTGACAGGTTGGTTGGGTTTAAAGAGACGACGGTTTTTGCTTTCATCAAGATAGCTTGGTTATATACAAAGATTGCAGATAAAAAAAAATATTGCAAAGTTTATAGAGAGAGAGAGCTTTATATACAAAAATGAATGCAAACGTGATGAGGAAGACGGTAACAGGTCATCTCACACAGTTTATTTAGCACTTGTTTTGCGATTCTTCTTCTTCTTCTCGTTGCCTTTATGTGTGTGCAGATTGCGTCACCATTATCACAAGCTCAGCATCCATCCCAGAGACTTTTTTGTGTACGTTTTTTTTTCACGGCGCGGCGGCGATAAGGAAGTTTGTACAGGAATTCTTTTGAGGGTACCGTTAAAAAAATTTTTTTTTCTTTTGATGCTTTCACGTCCATCCTCCTATCTTACCTTTGCAAGTTAACTGGGAAAAAATAATAATAATTCACACATACCATCATAGCAACACGGTTGATTAGCATTCATGTTAAAGCTTGTAATGTTCACAGTTGAGAAAGAAGCTGTGTGTGATCAGTAGAAGAATGAGTTATTAGCATTTGCTATTATTATTATTATTATTATTACTACTAACTATTATGAGACTTCCTCTTTTACATATATTTCCTTGCCTGCTATATGAATTATATGAAAGCTTTAATGAAAGTAACTCTCAGATTAGTGCTGAGTAGGAAAAAAATAAAGCTTGACAAAAAAAAAGAGAGATAAAACGTGATATGTGAATTGGAACATGATCGTAAAAAAAATGCGGAAAAGACTCTGGCATGTATACAGGTAGGTAGATACAAATTTTAGGATGACGGATTATTGAACCTTGAATAAAATTCTCATAAAAATTATGTATGTACATATATAAATAGTACAGCGTTTACAATAATTTTTTTTTGCATCTTGTAAGCTGGTGTGTGTGAGGACAAAAAATAAATAAAATGCATAAATAAATATTTTTTGGGAGGGTCGTACAATATTATAAATAGTTAGGAATTTTTTATGAATAGCAACAAAAATAAAAATGAAATTTGATCTGTGTGAATATAAAATGGGAGGAATGAGGAAGAAAGGGACTTTGTGAGAGAGGAAGCGAGAAAGAAAGAGTTACAAAGAAAAGGGTCGAGGAATAACCCTGGTTAAGTTTTTAACCCTTACATATATTTTAAGGTGGCGGGGGAGGCCGAGAAATTTGTGAATGATGATCAAGTGAAGATTTTGATGTCCATGTTGTGTATATATAAAAAAATGATGAATTGAACAAGGAAAGAGGAAGTTGAGAGGAGGAACAAAACAGAGAATAAATATCTCTATTTTTTGCTACCGCTTATGTTCAAAAATACGAAGATATTTTGTTACTATGTTTAGAGTAGGTTACATAATCTATGTATATAAAACGCCTAAGTTTTTGTATATGAAAATCCTTGAGAAATTTGGAGTAACTCTTTCAAAGTGTTAAAAATCTGATTAAAGAGGGATGCTCATTGAGAATAATAATATGTGTTTTAATGAAAAGGATTGCACTTTATATAAAAATCTGTGTAAACTTTTTAAAAATTTAATATCACGGAAGAGGACCTCTCGGTACTATTTTTTTCTCGTCCTTTTTTTTCCTTCCGATTGAAGAAAAGATGCATAAAAAATAATAAAAGTTTAGAAGAAATAAAGAAGAAGAAGAAAAAACAGTGTTTTGCTGCGTTATTGAATTTGTATACAATGTTTGCTCATATTGGTGTATCGGATTCGGATACTGCGGCGGAATACCAAGCATCAAGATTTTTTATGCTACTTGAATGGATCCTACGTTGGTATATTTTTTGCGTTGATTTATTTGTTTTTGTTATTCCATTGAGTTCATGTAAGGTTTTCAAAGTAAATAAATTTATTTACCTTGTTTAAAGAAAAGATTTTTAAAAAAATGATATACCTCAACTCTTTGAGGAAACCCGAATCAATCCTTTTTTATAAAAAAAACGAGAAAGATTTTTTAGGATAAAAAAAGATCGAAACCCTTCTTCCTGTTTCATAACCCATTAAACACAAACAAGGCAAATGATAGAACGGTATGCATTTTTTTCAAGGTTAAAACATCTCTGGAAAAATTATCCGTAAATATTTGCAAAAGGTTACGGTATAAGTTGCTATTTAGAAATTTTTCCATAAACCAATTATTTACCTTGTTTGGTTCCTTTTTCTGGACCCTTACTCACGAAATAAAGCACACGTATTTATTATTCAAGAGCAAAGAAAAGTAAAACTTGTTTTTTTACAAAATATTTTTTCTTCAAAAAACGACATGAAACTGTAGACTGCTTCCTGTTCTACTGTAACCAAAACCGCTACAAAATATATGCATTTTTTTGAAAAAGAAAAGAAGAAAAAAACACTTACACTATTTGTTATTATGAATGACAGAAGATACCTAAAATGGAAAACAAGTTAAAAATATAAAAGCGGTATATATAATAAAAAACTGTTATGATGACTACATTTTTACAATTAAGTAGTTGTTATAAAGGGAAAGGTAGAGAGAATGATCATTGAAAGAAAAAAAAACCACAAAGCCCAGGAGAAAAACCGTACGTTACCAGCTAACGAACAGTTTATTTTTTTATCCACTTCCTCTCTCTTTCAAGTGCTCGAGCACCTTTACCTTAACAACAAACCAACCAAGAGAATTTTTTGTTTGTTGAACCACTTGTTAAAAGAACAAACACACTTATAGCTTTCATAATAATAATTCATCATATAAATAAGTTATATGAATAGTTAGAGGTAGATATCTTTATAAGGAGGAGCCCTCAGTGTCCGGGTCAGAAAATATATTTTACGTGCACGCAGCAGCCGAAGATTTTAAGAGTGTGTGCGCAGGGACCCTCTTTCAAAGTACCGTAATCTTTACCAAAAGGTCAATGTCCCTTCGTCTCTCACCTTAAAAATATATTTTCCACCTTTAATCATAACAGTTTGTAAGAAAGCATACCTGTATATGATGACTAACACGACGGTCGTCGATGGTGGCCGTTTGTGAAGCTCATTATTATTATTATTATTATTAAGATTATGATGATTACCATTACAAATGATTTCACCTTGGGCTCTTCTCCTTCTTCTTACGTAACTATTCTTCCTGAAGAAACCCAGGAAGGACATGAGTAGTTTATTCCAAAAGGGAGAAAAAAAATATGTGAAATATAAGAATACTGACAATAAACCCACCACCACCACCAAAATACCGTTTATTCATTGTGCTCGTTATATTCTATTCATATTTTTATTTCCTCTTGTTGGTTGAATAACAATGAGCTATGCATAATATGACGGATTTACACACAGAGCAACCGTAAAAGTACCTCGGAATATATAAAAATTAAAATTATTTTTAAAAAAAAATGTAACACAAGCTATTAAGGTACATTCTTTCTGGGAGGTTTTTTTGTGTCCCGTGTGATTATCAAAGCGGTGTGGATGCAGACGGAAAAAAACGTTACGTTTTTTTAACCAGAAAATGCTTTCATGTAAAATAAACTGTTATATAAACAGCTATACAGCATATACCCTTATACTTATACTATGTGAATGGGCGAAACCAACAATTTTGTAAAAATAATAATAATAATGATAATAACAATAACGATTATTACCACTGCGTTTTTTTTTGGTAAATAACTTTGTTAAAAAATGCAATCATGTTATTTGGCTAATGGGTTGGGTTACTTGTTGCACTCTCCGCTACAATAATAATAATATGCAATGCAACTCTACTTATTTTTTTTTATTGGGGGATCTCGGTCGGCATGTTACAAGAAATAAAAACAACTTGTTGCAAAATATTTTTTGGTACACCTTCTGCAAAAAAAAAGAAGATCCCCTTTTTCATCATCATCATCATCGTCACCAGACAGTCAAATAAACAGTTGTGAAAAAAATAATATCGAAAAAAAATCTTCCGTAATCGTAGACAGGCATCACCCAAGTAAAAAGTGAGTAGCTTTCAATTTTTTTTTTGGTTGGGTGAAAAGATGAAAGGAAAATCCATAACGGAATTTATCTTCTTTGAATTGTCTCCCCGCAGGGGCCACCGAAAGACACACATTGTTTTTGTGAGACAGGAGAGATGAGCAAAAATGGCATAACAATCCGCTTTTTACCGCTTACATAATAAACAATTTGAAAAAAACAAAAGAGTGGACCACGTCATCATCCTATTGCCCTTTTATATTATTATTTTTTGCACCTTGTCACATTTTTCATTATTCATCATTGTTTATAAAAACTGTTAGGAATTAATACTAAAATAACTGTACTGGCTTTTACTATTTGCATTCTTAACAAGACTTACGGTAAAACACAAAGTCAACCTGTATTATTATTCAAAACAATTGCTTAGAATATATAGAGTCGCGTTACTGTTTATGTGTACGTTATTTTTGTTGCATGACTCAATAGCAAAAAAGTGTTTAAAGTTGTTATGCAGGCGCGCATCAATCTTGGTATGTGGTCGTTCGTTTACGTTGTGTAGATTTACAAGTAGGTCGACGGACGATAATGTGTTGATTTTGTGATGGGGACAGAAGACAATGCTACTCGATACAGAGGATTTTGCAACAAGTTTACCCGGAAGGGAAAACATAATATATTTGTAAGTTGCAAAAGTGATGAATAAAAATGAGGTGTGATATTTTTACGAAATTGTGGACCATATCACCCCAGCCATAATCCATAATGCAATATGCAGTGGGCTATTTCAGTATCCTTTGCTATTAGAGATGGAATCTATAATGACCTTTTTTGTAAAGGTCATCGTAAGGAAAGGGAAAATATATTCGAGCTTTATTCGTTCCTATCGGTCATTGAAACTTACACCTCATCAGGATCACATATAAGCTGTCAGAATAAGTCTCACTTTTTTAAACTGTCTTCTTGTAACTTATTCATGTGTACTATATTCTTCATCTCAAACTTTGTAAAGGTCAAGCCATATCCTTATAATGACACAAGTAGAGAGGAAGCGAAGCATGCTGTGTATTTATAATAAATATAAAATATTTTATAGTATATCGCTTTGCTTGTTTGTGAAGGTCTTTTACACAGAAGCCTCTTCTGGCCTAGCCCTTGTCCATGAAGGATTTATTTTTTGGTGGTGTGCGAACTTGTGTCTGTGTTTGTCCCTGAGGAGATTGCCCTCAGAGAGTTCAGTCAGTCATTCCATTATTGTTTTTGACCCTCAAAAAAAAAAATCTTTAAGTCAGACTCATTCATAATAATATGCATAAATAGACATGCTCATACAGGTTATTACCATATCTGTAGAGAAAAAGGGACACTTTTTGACAAAATTTTAGTCTCCTTTGCAAATGTACCCAAAAAAAGTAACCAACTCTCTGGTCTCCAACTAATTTCAAGTGTGTAAGTAATATCCAATATAATATGAGGTATAGGTATGTATTTATGAGGGAACAAGGTAATAATGAATGAATAGCGAAGTTAAAACTGCAACATAATTTTATATATCAACCAGTCATGATGATGCTACCACCTTTTTTTCTTAAATGTTATTACACATTTCCTTTCATACTTTTAGGTACTTTTAGAAAAAATGCTTTTATTGTATGCGTAGTACTCATCAATATTATTATGGGTTTGTATAAACTGAACAAGAACTATTATGTTGTAACTACAGCAGCATATATATATATATTTTTTTTATATATATTTCATGTCCACTACACTCTCTGGTAACTTGGTACACAACACACACACGCATGATGAGATCAATATAAATTTTTGTTACACTAAAATACTCCCTTCAATTATCTCTGTTGAATTGAAGAGCAAAAATAAAAATGATAATTGTTGTTACTCTTCAGGTAAGTTTGTTGATAAGGCACACACGAGCTTATGGTCATCATTCTCATCATCAAGATGAAATGTGTGTTTTCTGAAGGAACAGAAGCCGGTCGGTGGCATTGAAAAATGCAAGAAAAAATAAATCTGGTTGGAAGAAGAATATAAATGGTTTTTTGAAGGTTTTTTTTGGGCTTTGGATCTCCAGATGCAGACCGTGGTCCAGCAAAAGTTTAGTCATATTTTTTTTTCCTTTGTGTAAATTCTCCAGAGCATCTTGATGGCCTCCCTTTTTTTAGGGATGGTCTCTCTCTCTTTCCAGCCGGGCGAAAGAAATCAAAGAAAAAAAGAGAGAATATTATTATAGCAAGTGGGCTAAAAAAAATTGACGACCTGTGAGCAATTTTTTTTATACTTCTTTCCTTTTCTCTAGTAATAAGATGAGAAGAACTCTCACTTGATAATCCTCACTTTTTTATGAACTTTTTTGTTTTGTGGATATAAGGCTGGCGGGTGAATAATGGGCATATTTTTTTATTATGCAGCAAAAGTTTTACCTACATCTGCTCTCCTGCAATGATTATTGGTGTAACAAAAAAATAAAAACTTGGCAATATAATAAGGTACACACAGGTAGACAAAATAATGCTGTGATCATTGTCATCATTATCATCATCACGTCCTTCCATTTCATATTTAGTGAATAAAGGGCTTCTGTCTATACACTCGCTTTAATTTTTTCCGTCCCTTTTTCTTTTTCTCTGATTATTATTTTGTAGAAAGAAAAATGAAAATTATTAATATGAGATAGCCGACCAAACCGCTCGTGATGACTCCAATATATCCACACACACGAACTATTAAACTTGACCGAGATCCATGAAAAAAAAAGTCTGTCTGAACACCCCCCCCCCCCCTTCCACCCAAAGGAAAACTCACTTTCACATTTCATGTATGTGGGGAGAGGGAAAAAAGAGACTAAAGTTGAATGCAAACATGATTTTATATATTTTTTTTCGGTTTGGACACACTAGCCAGTTTACTACTTTGCCTGTATCCTCAGTTAAAAGACCGCCAGACAGAATTTCATTTTCCTTTTTCCAAAAAGGTCATATTTTCTCTTCAGGGCTATTACTTTACACACAGACGGATATATAAAAAAGGGATTGAATCTACAAGGCTGAAAAAAAGTGGTAAACTTTACCTAGGCTCATGTCACAAACCGAAGAATTGTGGATATATTTTTTTCTTCTTGGTTGTCTGAGTACAGTGCAGATTTTTGCAGGTTTGTCGTTTCAAGCAATATATTTTTTATGTGCTTCTCAAATTGCAGGAGTGAAATGAGTCTGTTTATTTTTGCAATTTGCAACTTTATGAGTTTTTATGACGTTTCTCCTTTTTGCTACTTGTTTTTTGTTCAAATCTATTTATGAATACCTATGCATCTTTTTCTTCATCTTAATAGAAATTTAGAACCCTTTTTTATTATTTCTTTGCCATTTCACACCTTGAAACGAGAGCAACATTGCAAAAAATAAACTTGGAAATTTGCTGTTCTTTTGTACCATCTTGTTGTAAAACAATAACAAAAATTTTAATTATTATTATTATTATTTTACAAACACTTCAGCTTATATTCGCTACATCATCAAGTCATAAAAATCAGACAAATAAAAATTATATTTCGCATCTTAAAAACTAAAGTAATTTAGCAAGCAAAATTAGACCCCGGAAGAAAAAAAAAAGGAAAATGACACCCCCTCTCAACCGACGAGACAAAAAAGTGATAAAAATTGGAGTAAAAGTACTAAACATTTTTTTTTACTATATGCACATGAATGATTCTCAAATGTTGAACGTGTGTGTGTGAAGATTTTTTTTCATTCCTTGACAATCTAGACAGAGTTTCAGGTTTATATGCTCATATAATAATCCTTGTCTTGGTTACATAACAAGACGCACATTATCCATCTCTCGATATACAGAGAAGGAAAAAAAAGTTGTTCATGAATCGCATTTTTATATAGACGAGTGCAAATGATAAAAAAAAATCTAGCATCCTCATCTCATCATAATAATATATGTGTGTATATATTATGCAGGTATGTATATATACACATGTACTCTATATAATAATAATAATAATAATATTTATATATGGTAAAAGTGGAAATGCATAAAAAGAGCAGCAGCAGCAGCATAACAACCACTTGTTGAGCTCCTTCTACTAGAGAGAGTCGGCGGTTGTGTTGGTGAAATGGATGGATATGACGAGAGAGAGAGAGGGTATTAGGCCAATGTTCTCTTTACTGCTCTTTTTTTTCTGTAGCAGACCTTCTCTACCACAAATAAGTTTGGGGTGAACGGTTGAACTTTTTTTTTTGCGCTCACACACACACACTTGCTGACAAGAGAGGAGGAAAAAAGGAGGAAGAAGGAAAAAAAAATACATTCATATAGCCAGCAAGAAAGAAATATTACTTGCTCAGTGAACACACTCGTGTGTGTGCGCGCACTGATTTTCTACTTACTTTTAAATGCAATTAAAAAAATTGGTAGGACACTCAAAAAATAATTTTTTTTGCAAAAGGAAATATTTCTAATATCTCATAAAAATGTATCCAGGCATTCCTTTGAATTTTCCATAGTAATAAAGTATGTATGTATTGAACAAGGTATATAATTTGAAATGGTGGTAGGCAGACTGAATATTTATTTGAATATTCAAATCCCTTTTCATCCTCATCAACCAACAATGTAACTGCCCTAGCATGCTTTTTTTAAGGTCGCCTTACTAACTCAGTTAGACAGGTTGCACGAAGAAACTCTGAGAGAGAGAGATCCTTAATTTATGTACAAAAGCATACACATATATTTTTCCAGGAGCCCAGAGCTTCTATCAAAAAAATTGATATCCATTTGCGTGTCTCTCTACTTGTTCTTCAAAAGGAAAACAAGTTCAGAGAGATACTTTTTTCTAGTTTTCTGCTTCTTCACCTGTGTGTGTATGTAGTAAATGCATATATTATTATCTCTCTGTAACAAAATAATAACAATACTCAAAAAAATACTGACCGTCATATATGTATATCCAACTTGTTATATAGCTCAACCATTATACAAGTTTTAAAAAAATGTCACGAGATTCTTTCTGTATACATACGTAAATAAGTTTTAAAACAGTTACGATTTCCAGAGCCGGGATTATGAACTTGCAATCATCTCACCTGGCTATGTTAATTCCAAATCTCTCGAAACCCTCCTCTCTACTTAATAAACACGATGATGATAATGATGGCCGTTGTCTACTTGAGACTACAGTGACCTAACTAAAGAGAGAGATTTTTTTTTATATCAATCCTGTGATGAGTCCAGGTATGTAGAGTCGACCTTGTTACTTTAACGAAAAAAAAAATTCACCCACTTCTTTCTCTCTCTCGTCTTCTTTTTAGGATTTACTCATGGTTTTGTTGGAATTGGTCATGCATCTTTACGCACATGTGTAATGGTTGTGGATGGATAGCAAGAGGAGTGGAGAAGACAGGGTGCATTATAAAAATTACATTGAGCAGGACCACTTTTTCCACCTCCTCGGCGCTTCTTCTTCTTGTAATACTTATCTAGTTTTTTCTAAGAGACACATATACACACATAATAAATATTTTTTTTTATAGTGAGCCATCTTTTTTTAAGCTGGATGAATATTTAAGATCTCTCTCTCTCTCTCTTTTGACTTGTTACATTCCACGAATCTACTTTAAGTTTCATTTTAATAATATTAGCCGTTCTATACACACACCACACTAGTGGCCATTAAAATGTATATTCATTGTGTGGAATGTAAAGCTTCCCCTTCTCCATCCCGTTGCATGTTCCATCACAATTTTGATTACACTTTTTCTCTCTCTCTCGCTTTATCTACTTATCTAATAAAAAGAAAGAGCACTTGGCCCAGAGAAGAAACCGATGTGGTGTCAACCCCAACAAAGTTTTAGTTGTGCATTCCGCATTATCTCTTTTGGACCTCCACTTCCACACACAGAAAAGGGGAAGGAAAAATAGAAAAAGTTAACCCGAATATAAAAAAAATAAATTAGATGCAACAAGTATGTAGATTACAATATATATGCATGCATTTTTTCCTCATCATCTCACGTTTGTCATCACATAGGCCATCTCGGTATACTCGGTTTCATTTCATTTCTCTGTTACAAAAAATGTAACTCGACATCTTTTTTTTTAAAGTGCATTAATGAGCTGTATGTGACGACCGTTCACACAATCATGATGAATACATTTTTGTTATACTTTGTTGCCGAATCAATAAATTTCTTTAAGAAATCTAACATAAATCCTCTCTACAAACCATAATGAAAATGAAAGCCCCAGCCAGTTTTGTTTCATATAAAACATGATAATTTTTTTCACACAAAGAGAGAGGTACAAATTTAATGGAAGAGAAATGACCAGGCCGGTTTCATCTTCTCTCTCTCCACAGCATCCTCATCAAAACCAATCAAACTGCAAACAATGTGTGTAATATACCTTATTTAAACATGACCAGTTTGTTTCTTTTCTTCCTCTCGTAACAAATTTTACTCGTTTTTTTTCCTCCTCGCACCCATCCTATATGCCATGGGGAAATCTTTTTTTTTTGCGGACAGAGACGAACAAAGAAAATTGTTATCAAGTCCATGCTGCTGTTGCTGTTGCTGTTGCCATTTAAAATGGACGACCATGGACGATGATGATGACGATCATCATGATACTCGACGCTCATCTTTATGAACTGTGTTGCTCTTTTCTTTCCTTCTTTTCTTGTTACTACGACTGGCTTTTTTTTTTCTTTCTTTTTTTTTCTTGTGAGCTGCTTCAAGGCTTTCAGCTGATGCTGGCCGATATCATGATGATAATGATGACGATGTTGTTGATGATGTTTTTTACACACACTCATATATATATATATACACACACACACACAACAAGTGTCCATCCGTTTGTGTCGAGTAGACCGTTTATGCAAATTCATTTTTTCCTTCTTGGTGAATGACCTCTCCGCTCTGATCTGTCTCTCATTTTCTTCTTGACTCTCTTTATGGAATGGGTCGTTTTTTTATGTATGTCTCTCTCTCACTCTCTCATCCGCCGCGCAGATGATGATTTTTTTTTTGAAAAAAATTTATATATATTTTTAGGTATTATATAATACTTTGTGAGAGAGAAAAGCTTACATTATGTGGGTATACTCTCGAGGGCAAATAATAATAAATGTAGGATTAACTATGGAAAATAATATAATGTTATAGTCATCCTCGTTTGTAATTATGTTTTGTATCGGTTTATAATTATCAGGATTTTTTTTTACTTTGTTCATTCACAGAGCAGAGGAATGAATGTGAGGGTACATTATCGGCTGTTAAGTTACATTTATGTTTTATTATCAGTGAAAAAAAGTTACAACTTTTACATTTTGTTTTGAAAAAAAAAATATGTCGTCGGAATCATTTTTTTTATCTGGTGTGCTGATATGTGAGAGCAGTCAAAGTACTGGCGTTACTGGGAAACAAGAGGATTATTTGTATTTCAGCCGCGGCTCTTGTCAAAAGCCAGTTTGTTGAGGTTTTTTATATAAGTATGCTATTTACATGTAAGTTTATTAGGAGTGTCTGGCTAATTTAGCAAAATAAATAAATGAAATAAATAAACAAAAATGCGTACGATATAGATAACGTATACGTTTTATATAACATGTGTATTAGCTGTTCATTGCCATTATTACCAATTGCCCAAATAAAAAATTGCAAACACGCTATAAAGCATATATGTCCAGCTACATGAAAAAAAATCTGCAAAATGGAAAAATAATTTCTACATCCGGAATAAAAGATTTTGATTATGCAATTCAAATGCAAAAAGTCCGATCCGATAAGCCACTCTATTCATTCATCATATCTTTGCACCTTTTGTTAACCACAGTTTTTATATTTTTTTTCCATGGCCTACTACCTACCTGTGTGCAAAACTGCATAATAATTTCCGGCACTTGTTGAACAAGCCATCATTTTTGATGATCATCGTGCCCCATGCCCTGCTTATGTGTGCACTCTCTTTTTTTCCAAAATCCTTTATTTTTATATTCCTCTTTTTTTCTCTACTAAGCTAAGGAACAACTCCTGATATTTAAGTAGTGACGACGGTACGTCAAATGATGATGATCATCTCATAAAATAAAAAAAGTTTTACTATACTCTGTTCCCTGTTGGATGGACGGACTCACACTGAATTGCTCAATGAAGGAAGCTTTTCATGATATCATGATTCAGAAAATGTGTGTCCATCCTCACACATATGAAAACCCATGCCATACAAGAGAGATATATAAAACCTCTCATGTTAGAAAGATACACAGAAAATGTGAAAAGGATGCCCACAGAAAATGTTTTGTGCTGCAAGCTAAAATGTAAAGTGGTAAATGATGGATGTATATACTCTCTGGGATGAACTTATAAGGCTTTTTGGGTGAATGCTGCACAATTGTAAAATGCACTTACTTTACACATACAGCATCCATTTACACACATACAATAATATTGTGAGGCTGATATATAAACTGGTGTTGGCTCCTGGTAGAGCCAACACTTTCTTTCATGTCATTCTTCTTCTCTCACTCATTTCAGTGTCAGACGCGGCGGAGGAGGTTTGTTGTTTTGTGAAGAGTCTTACGAGAGAGATTTATCAACAAAGGTGGTGGTACACTGAACACTCTGCCTCTCTGCAAAAAATATATAACAGGTAGAGAAAAACCTGACAAGACACCAAAAAGGAGAAATATAAGCAGGAAGAAGGAGAAGAGAGATAAAATATTTTTACAAACATTTTTTGTTCTCGAGCAAGTCACAAAAATATATATATAATAAGGAGTAAAAAATAGTGCGGAGTTTTTATATATCGGTGCAGTTACCAGAAGCAGCAGCAAAAAATATATTTTTTCTTTCAAACTGCCCATTTTTGACATTTACAAAAAAATCAGCAAAAATGGATCCCCCAAAGAAGCTTGACCCTACCGGTCTCTATTGAGCCAAACATTAGTCGATCAAAAATCAATAAGAATTACAGTATTATACATCGCTCTACTTTACCAATTTTTTTTTTTTACCGTCTCAACTTTCCCCGTTTTCTGTTTGTTTGATCTGTGACATAAAAAAAAAGTCTACTTGGGAAGAAATTATAATGTTCAGCAGCAGCAGCAGAAGGAGTAGCAGCTTGTCATCGTGGTCATCATAGTCAATCAACTCATCACGCACAACACAGTTTTTCAATTTTTATTTTTTGATCTCGGAGATTTTATATTTTATTTTATCTGCTGACCAATCTTCCTTCTTCTAACCAATGGAGATTTTACGAGAGACATTCAGCAGCAGCAGATTACAAGCAAAAAATAAGGTAAGGAAAAAAAATGTCATTTATTTTTAAAGATTTTTCTGCAATAAAGTGCACAAAATACACTCATTATTATGAAAAAAAGGTGTGAAAGAAAATGCGGATATATATTGAGCCATTGTTGCAATTGCATATAGTTTTATTGCATGACAGAAAAAAACGAACGTCATTTGACAACTTGGCTACATCAGAGCTTCGTCACACACTGGTGTGATGGTGCTGGTCCTTTAGGGTCAATCACGAGTCAGCATACATATATATTTTTTTTCTTTTAATGTCAGCATTTTTATCATTTTCATTCATTCAGATAGTTAAAATGGTAGTCGTGTCTTGTCTCACGTTAAATAGCATCATTTTTTTATATCTGATTAGTGATCAGAAAAGTGCACTCATTCATTATTTCTTCACGTTTTTTAGTCTGCAAAATAATTTTTTTTTGGAAAGGGATTTACCCAAACGTACTTTCCATACACACATTTATTATTATTATTGCCAAAAATTTTTCATTCATAATAAAATAATTAGAGTGTATATGCAAGCTTGTTGAGAGAGAGATGTCCTTTCTGACGAAATAATTGTTTTTTTTTCTTCTTTAACGTGTCATGTGATATGTCGCTGCAATTATTTTCTGCGTGAGTTTGTACACGTCCTTTTATTCAAATTATATATAGAGATTAGAGAGTACCTTCCTTATAGCTTATCTTAAGAAAAAGGTACCTACATATTATTTTCTGTGCTACTTTTAATCAATAAATATGTTTAGTCATAGGAGCTCTCTCTCTAGCAATTAATCAGATCGTTGAAAAAGGACCTTTGTGATTACCTTTGGTGTGGTGTGTGATCATGATCATGTAGCCATGTTGAATGAGTCATCAATTGATTGAGTGATTGAAGGATGCAATAATGTCAACTTACAATCTAATGCAATCCTCTCTTATAATTTTTTTTTGTCGGGCGTGACATGTCAAGAAAAAAAAAGCACAGAAAAGAATAAAGCGCAAAGAGAGTCGGAATTCTTCCGGGTTACACCCTTTCCGCACTGCAAAACAAATAACGTTTTGGAAAATTTGCGTGAGTAACGCCAATAAAAATGAGCCGACACACAACAATGACAATAATATATTCCCATTCTATTCCTGTCCGCATGCTATATATATTTTTTGTTGCAATTTTTTTTTGGCTGTCAAATTTCCATGGCTATGAGCTATTCTGGTCAGTCATATCATTTTACATGGAGTCTTGTATCGACCTTTATATAAACAGCTTAACATGAAGGTTACAAACGTTAAAATTTTAAAGTGAACCTGGATCATATTATTTATTTCATTTTATCTGCAATCATTCAGGTATACCAAAAAGAATTTTATGACCCAAGTTATTAAGTGAATGTCATAGTAATAATTTTTTCAAGTCATAATACATCTTTATTATCACTCTCTGCCGCGATTATTATTATGTATTTCGGTGACATTTTCTCATCTTCCATCTAGAGAGTATAATAGCCTGTGTCCTCAAATTATTGTAGCCGAAGAGGACACAGATGTGTGTCCTCAGATGAGAAGGTTCCCACAATTCCAATGTCCACACAATCATTTTTCATATATAATATTTCCTTGTGCTCCATTTTATCCACTTGTGTAAAACATAAGTAATTTTTATAAACTATCATAAACATCTGAGAAAAGAGACAAAGAAAGAGAAGAAAAAAATGGTTTTGATATTCACTCTTCTCGTCTCGCCGTTGAAAGGGAAATCGAAAGAAAGATGAGAGAGAAAAAAAACGAGAGTTTGAAAAATAATATTGCTGGTGTGGTGATAATATAGTCTAGTCAGTGGTGGTGGTGGTTTCGTATGACCCAGTATGATGATCATAATGAAATCCCCTTCTTACTTTCTAACCAAAAAATTTATCCAGAAGATGTGCACCTTTTACGTGACTTTGAAGTAGAATTTCAGGGTTGTCTGTACACATATTATTTTTGGGCTGTTTCCTCTTCAATAAAATATTAGCCATGATATTTTTTCAGAGAAGAAAAATATATATATCAGGGACGTAATCTATGCGAGTTATATCATCTCATAATTTATTCTCACTTCCTTAAAGCTAATTCTCTCTTACGTGGGCTTATCATCCTTTTACATCCGTCAACTTAAAATGATGAGTAATCCATGTTTCTTTTTCTCTCTTGGAATTTTCAAACTTGATCTCATCATTCTCTCTGACGATGACGTCACTTCCACAAAACTTGGTCTTCTTTTTTTTCCCCCAAAAAATAAAATTACCTGGAAAGTTTACCATACACTCTGCTGGAGCGAGACAGAAAAAAAAATTATCCATCTGCTGGAAAAATGGCTTGCACTTTTCCCCCTTTTTTTTGCACTAAACGACGTAATCCATCAAAAAGGATACATTATGATTAACCTGGCATATTCATCTGAATATAGCATTTCTGGACGGTCCAGTCTTTTTTTCCCCGACCGTCGTCCGTCCGTGCCGTGGTAAGGACGTCAAGTGTGTGGTCGTCAAAAGTTGTGTGATGTGATGTGTATCTCTTCTTGCATGCAAAAATATTTATGAATGACGACCAACTTTAAGAAGCACATGGTTCTGACTTGCTGCATCTTCACAATGTTCTCTCACCTCACCTACATTACTTGATATACACATCAGTTTCAATCTCAACAAGATTACTACTACTCGCTATATAAAAACCTGGCTGGATTGCATAAAAAGCGTAACCCTTTCCATTTTTTTCTTCTTGACTCTCGGCTTCTCTGCTGTATTTACGCACTCACCGCATCACATTCACATGGGCCAAGGTATATAGACATCCGTTTCACTAATGTAAAAAAACCACGTGCTTTTCAGTAAAAAAAAACATTTCGTTCGTTCATCTTCATATCCTTCTATGTTTCCTTTTTTTTTGAAGAATGGTATCAAGTTTTTTTCTTATAAGCAGAGAGAGAGAGAGAGAAGTGTTGATCATGTAATGATGACGATGATGGTGATGGACGGTGAATTCCCCCGAAACAAAGAGAGAGAGGGGAAATGTTCGGTTCACCTATCTTGTTACGCGCATATATTATTAATGTGCTCGTAAATGTAGAATAAAAATAAATGGGGAAACATAGGGGAAAGATTTGCGTTTGATAAGGAAGAAAAACCAGTCACAAGAGAAGAAATGTTTTTTAAAAGGAAATCTTTCCGGATGTAAAAATTCTTTTTGGAAATGCAAAAAATGAAGAAATTTGAGATGTCCATAGAAATTAAATATTCAAGGTTATTTTTGCTGTTATGAATTGTTAGAAAAATAAAAATGGTTCTTTTATTAATGGAACAGTTATCCATTCATGAAAAATATGTCTGTGTCAAATTTCAGAATATGCTCCGGAAGTACAAAGGACACGGCTGTATATATTGACCACTTTTTTTGTCATTTCTGTCTATTTATTCTTTTCTCTATCGTTCTATGTTACATTCAAGTATAAAACAAACTTCTTGTAAAAATGATTGCACAATAATAAATAGCCATTCTTCACAAAACTAAGAATATTGTGGACTGTATAGTTAACAATTCCAAATTATGCAAGTTGTCTAGAGTTTTTTCCTTGTAAATAATAATGTACCAGTTACAATCCTTTACAAAGACGTTTACATAGTGACGTTGTTACAACAATTATATCTATATTTTGTGCATTTCCTAGTTTACCTAAAGAAAGAGCCAAATTATAACATAAAATAAATATACAAACTAGATGAATAGATGGGATGACAAAAAAATATGTAGTTTAATTATTATTTAGTGTGTGTGTATGTGTAGTAGTGAAACAAGAGAAAAATAACCTTGAAGTATCGGTATTTCCAACGGTCAATGCAATCAATATGAATCGAGTGTTTGTTTCAATTAAATATTTTATTAGAAATGCTCTACTATAATTTCATCAGCAATAGTAATGATGTTGCAGGCATGTGAACAGATTAAAAAAAAAGAATTCCTACATTTTGTTAAAGAAAGAAAATTAATTATTATAGATTAATTTTTTTTAGAAGATTGACGAAAAAAAAATAATGTGAACTTAAAACCTGTGAACAGTAGCTGTTTAATACAGTAAATATCTACACTTTTTTTCGACTGCATTTTTCACCTCTCCTTCTCCTCTGTAAATGCACTATAAAAATTTGCGGTTTTTCAAGGCAATTTTTGCACACCAGGAAGTAAAACGAGATTTTTAGCCAGTAAAACTTGCACAGTTAAAACCAAACAGCAGTTATATATATTTTAACTGTAGTAACGTTACCGTCTTTGTCAATGAATCAATTCATTACTGTAATGATCTATCTGAGAAAACTGATGATTCCTGATTCCCTCTTTAAACAAAGGAACACTTGTCATCATTATATCAATAATATATGTATATATATTTTTAGCAGAATTATACATAAATCCACACGCACTCACAGAAAACATTCAACAATGCAAATGTATTCATTGTTGTGCCTTTTTGGTGCATGCATAAACATTGTTAGCCGAACTGAAAAATGGTTTAAACCAACCAGTCCAATCCACTCAAGCATAACGACAGTCATCAATAATAATAGTAACAGAGAACAACAAGTATATACATTGTTCAGCTTGTGTGTGCATGTAACAATAGACAACAATGAAAACAAGTACTTTTATGCATATGCATACGTTATACACAGCGTATGTGTAAAATGCAATCACATTCATTTTAAAAGACAGGAAAGTAAAAGAGAAAAAGAAAGGATTATAAAAGAATAATGTGAGGTGTGTGTGTGTGCGAGTACAACCTTTTCCATCCATCCATTAAATTTTTACTCTGGTCAGGCAGACATTGGCCTCGAGTCACCGTTAAAGGCCGTTGCACTTTTATTCCAATGCCTCGAGCTAAAGACTAACCTAGTCTTTCAAACAACCCAGCTGATTTGCCATTTCAACATGAAAATGTTCGGAAGAGAAGAAGAAGAGAAAAAAAAGGTGACAAAAAAAACAAATCTCATTTTTCCCATTTCCCAACAATGAAATGGTTTTTTGGGCAAGCCAATGTACTCAAGTGCAGAGAGAAAACAAGTTGATGAGTTGGTGTGACGACAAGAAAAAAAATGCATGAATGGATACCTAAATGGTTTGAACTCATTGCAATTTTTTTCACAGAGCTTGTTAGGTAATAATGATAACAATAACCACTTGACAGTCCAGTGCATCATCAGAAAGGGATTATATAAAACAGAGAGAGAGAGATGTAATCTTTACACTTGTTTCTTTAAGAATTTTTTCCTCATTGCGCAACTTATTTTAGACTTGGAAAAAGTAAAGGTGAACTGGTACATGATTTCAGTTCAATATCCACACCGGCAACAATTTTACACTAAAAATTAGTATGGACATCTTATATAAAAATCCTGGCAATTAATTTGTAATTTATTTGGTATTCTTGAATTATGCAAGTTGATCTTATGTTATTTCTCTCAGGGAAAAGGCTTCCGGCCTGTTTCTTTTTCAAGATGATCTGTTATATGCAAAAAAATACATTATATCGTGATGAGTTGATAAAAAGCAAAATTTTTTTGTTTGGACGGCACAAGCTATCATACGTATAGGTACATTGACTACAACAACGACAATAAGAGAGATAGGAGGAGTATGCAAAATAAAAGACAGGTGTAAAACGGCTCAAGTGTATTGCATGCGCATCTGCATAAAAAAATAGCACTGTTCAATAATAATGTGGCAACAATGCAATGCAATAATAATACGACATCATACTCTTTATACATGTTATGTAAGTGTGGGATGGGATAAATTGTACAAAAAATTTTTTTGGCAAGTGCGAATAACCGGCTTCACCGCAGTGGTGATCATCATCATCTCAGAGAGGAGTTTCCTTAAAAGAAAATAAAAAAAAAGTCTTTCATTTTTAGCACAAAATCGCTAAACCTTTGCCAGCCACACCAAACATCCATTTGCAAAAAAAAAACTTAACAATAGCAAAAAATATTTTTATTGTCATTAAAGATGACAATAAAATAAAATAGCAAGCTTGAGAAAAAAAAAATATATACACAGAAAGAAAACTGGTAGGCAGATGAAAAGATGCTAATATTTTTTTTATACAAAGCGTCTCTCCCCCTCCCCCTCTGGCATCTCATCTGTTTCTTCAGCTGCTTGGTTCTGGCAATGAAAAAAAAACTGCAATCATATTCCTTTTTGCTTTCTTCATTGCAAGCTTTTTATCAGGTGCTCATATAATGTTGTATGCCATTTCCTCAAAAAAAAAAGGTTTCATCCTCATCATCATATCACCTGGTTGCAATACCAAGACAAGCGCCATATAAGACAACCATGTAGAAATAAATGGGAAAGAGAAGATGCAGATATCAGGTTTCTTCGCCCATCCCAATCCAATGGTCCATCATGAACATATACAGAGAAGATCATTTTCTTTATCCTGGTAGTCCTAAAATAATAAGGAAATATATTCTCTGTGTACACTTACATGTATATATATTTTTGCTGCAGGTACACACACAGGTATCATCCTTTCATCATCAGACACACAAAGATAAAAAAGACTTCTTTCTCTCTCTCTTTCGGTTTTTGTTGCTGGGGCTCTAATTGTGATGATAGGCAAAAAGAAAGAGATGGGATGAATATATGTGTGAGCGCGCACACACACTCTTCTAGCAAGTGTATACTCTCATCATAAAGGCCATATATAACAGACAGACTCACACAAGAGATTATTATGATCATCCTCCTCGGACGAATTGAACTTTGGGAAAAAGGGGACATTGACTTACTCATTCAAACTCTACTTAAGATACTTATTTTATATACTAAAAAAGCATTATGTGTTGATATGCCTTGTGTAGTAGTAGCAGAAAGATAATCTGTTTGAAAAAAATATATTTTACAATGACCAGAGAGAGAGCACACGAGTGAAATTCTGAAAACAGAAAAGCCAGTTTGCAATAGCCTGCATGTTAGTGCAAAAAAATAATGTGTATATTTTTTGTGGTTGGAGAAGAAGACAATGAGGAAAAGTGGAATTTTCCGGAGTTGACAAGAATTGGGGCAAATATTGTGCAGAAAGAGAGAAGAGAGAGATTTACATGTTGTTGTTATGACATGATCTGCCATGCATGGTAAATTGTACCAAAAAAACGTAGTAGGTGTTGTGCTAGCAGCAGCAAGAGACGTTTCTCTGATCTCATCTTCTTCTTCTTGTCTCTCAGGTCATTGATATTTGAGCTGGTTCGACATACATGCATATAAAAAATAAACATCAACACACACACACACACGCATATACATATTCTTCTTTTTTTTCTCTGTGTGTTCATGTTTCTGTCCCAAAAAACATGCCATGCCAACCTGCCAGATAGACAGGTAAGTAAACATTGGATTGCGTCATCATTCGTCATCTCTCTTTAGCAAAAGATTGTATATATGCAACAGGTTGCATTTTTCATCTGACAAACGTTACATCTCTCTTTGTATATAATTTTGTAATAGGATTGCATATATATCAACCTGTCATCCTTTCTTTTCCGTTTATAGTTCGTCGTGTGTGTGTGTCCCTTTTAGCCTCATTTTTATTTTAACTTCCTCCTTATCTACTTGGTTGGCAAGTTATGGGAATAAATTTTTTTTTTGGGGCAGAAAGCAATTTCCTGAAAAATTCAATGATAAGCTCTGCTCTAGCCTCATTTTAAGCACCTGTATGTATGTCCCACTCACATTTTTCCCACCCACACACTCAAGAGTGGAGCACGCGATCAGGAAAATAATTCTTGACATTTTATTGCTAATCAATCACAACATAAAATTGGAGATCAACAATAACAACCTGTGTAATTATTATGGCAGGTAAACTAGGGTGAGAAAAAATAAATATTAAAGGGTTTTATTACTACTTCTCTCACAAATATTTTGTCACACGCTCTCCTCCGGAGCAAAAAAAACCCTTTCTCTCATCTCCTCTAACAAAACTGTAATAAAATGTTATCATCAATTTTATTGACTTCATAATATGCTCCTTATTGAAAACGGTAAAGGTTCGCTTAAGCATTTACGGTTATTAGGTGGAAGGTTCGTGATGGAATGCGCATTTTCTGGACCATTTTTTTTTAAAGTAGCAGATTACAAACCGATAATAATCGGTGTGTATAAAAACATGTAATGGTTATATACCGTTGTTTTTTTCCCTTTGGGGTTTTTCTCCCAAATAATAACAATAATCAATACAAAATTTGTCAAAAAATATGTTTGGGGTATATATCCGCGCGAGCCTTTGCTGGAGGGCTGACGACGCATGCTGCATTGATGAAAACAACCAAAATGCCGAAATTATTTTGTACAGAGAGCGGAAATTGAATAGAGATTAGGTACACAAGCCATTATTATTACCCATCTCTTATCTTTCTCTGACAGTTTTGTTTTTGTTACACTTGCCGTAATAATGAGATTTATTGAGAGTGGTGGAGCTGGTGCCATTTTCCTGCCACGGCCAAAAACGATTCTTGTACCGTTTTCCTCTCTGTGTCCTCGTTTATTCAACAAGGTGGTGTGTATGTACATTCCTTCGTCAAAATTTACAGCAATTGGCATTGGGATTTATAATAAGGAGTAGCCCATGTGGTGGTGATGATGATGATGATGGTCCTAACGGTTTTTATTGGGATGCTGTGCATCACATGAATGCATTTTCTTATGGACGGCCACACTCCCTCTCTCCACTGCTTACAATAGTCACATTACAAAACCATAATAATAGAAATAGATGATGGCAGAGGAGGAGCCCCAATGCTTTTTTGAAAACGTTTCCTCATCTTTATTCTAACCATTTATTATGATGTACGTACACACACGAGCCTTTCGGCTGAAAAAAAAATATATGTCTGTGCGTTCATTCTTTTATTTTTTCGTGGCATTGGAATGCGTTTACGTTAATTTTTACAGCTATTCTCTGTTCAATTCTGAGAAAGGTTTTCTTTAAAAAAGCATGCATCATGTAATCGAGCGATAAAAATTGAACATTTTTTTTGAATAAGTAAAGTGATTGAACGACGCGAGCATCATCTCTATAACCTTTCTTGTAACGGTGCTCACAGACCAGATGCTATTCCTCTTCTGGTAAAAGAATCTATTTACTCAAGAAGAACCGTTATATTTTTTTTTCTCTTTGATCCAGCAAAGCCGAGACGCACACGTGATGATCATCATGATTTAAAGGTGAATCATGAATGGGGAAAAGTGTACACCTTTTTATTTAGAGAGGAGCGTCGTCCCCTCAAAAGATATTTTTAAGCACAGGTGTGGGATTTCTGTGAGGAGGACACGAGTTTAAAAAATATATATAATGTAATAATAATAATAATAATAATACGCATGTATGAGGTTTGTTCCGTGTTTCATATTTTGTACGCGGAATAGTAGCACACGACGACGACGAGTGACACTTTTATATTTTCCTTGAAAGGAAATCACCTAACCCATTCTTTTTCTAGCTAACTGAACTTGACATTCAGAGAGTGAGAATGAGTCACTCGTTTAAGCTTACTGACCTAGATCCTGTTTGTTTGAAATATAAACCCACTTTTTAAAATCATCATTCATATCTCTCTCTGTGCTCATTATTTAAATATTCTGTCATTTAAAAAATTCTGCAGTTCTTCTCATTTCAAAAAACTGTATACGTCTTTCAGCACAATCCCCAGTCTACCTACGCATCTCTCTAAAAATCCACTTTTTTTCTGAATGAAACGCGTGTGTAAAAAATATATAAGGCAGCTTCTTGAGAGAGTTCAGGATGATGATGCTGACCATATCATGATGACTGATGATTCCTCTTCTTCTTCTCCACAACACAGACAACAACCACTTGTTGTCCAATCCACTCCATGTGCATGTGTCCGGGTTGTTCCCTATAAAAAAACGATGCTGCTGCTCCTCTGACCACAATAAATTTATCAGACAAGTCAAGAGAGAATGTGTGAGTGTGTGTAACTGTGCAACTGACCAGCAAAATAGTAGAGATGGTCAGTGAAATGATGAGAGAGATGCTGCATTTCTTTCGTTTTTTTGTTATCTTGTTCATGGTATAGGAAAGAAAGCTCAGGAGCAGCACAAAACATTTATGTGTGCAGTGGCAACCTTGCCATCATTCTCATCATCATCATCGTCAATGCTTCTATACAGCAATGCTATCATGGTGGTTTCCATTGAAAAATAAATGGTTGGGGGAAATCACACGTTTTATTTTTTTTCTGGGTTACTACTGCCATCATGGCGTCTTTAGCGAAAAAAAACATTGCAATTCCATATAAATGATATATGGTCATCCAGAATGCAAATATTAATCATCTTGATAACCTGGCATTTTATATTCTGTGCAATTGACTGTGCGAATCTTGCACGGGTTGGTTTGCTAGAAGAATATTTTGTGAAAAAAATTGGTAATTCTAGTAACCCATTTTGTTTCTCCAGCTAAACTTCTCTGTCATTTTAATTATGTTGTTTGTTATTATTCTCTCTCTGGGAAATGGTGGTGGTATTCCTGCTAATTAAAGTCAATTTTGTAGCATGAGTTGTTATATTTTTTTGGGGAATTTTCCGGATTTTTGTGAAAAGCATTTCTCTGACGATGATCACATTAGAACATCGGCTTTTTCTGGAGAAGTGAAAAAAATGGGGAAAAAAAAAGATTGTATTCCGTGAACAGATTTATATTTTTTCAAGTAGCAGTCACAGAAAAAAGGAGTAATAATAATAACAATAAAATATAATGCACCTGCGCTCAACTCTTCTTCTCTGTTATGCATGATGAACAAAGATTAGCTAAAAAGTTGTTTTTTGGCGTAGGTGTTGGTGTACATCTCATCCTTCCAACTAAAAGATTTTTTTTGCAAGAAGCTACATTACATTTTACACTATTATTAGGCACATCATCATCATTATTATACGCACACTAATTCTTAAGATAAATGGTTTCATATGGAAAACCTGTGGAAGCTAGCAAAAAAAAAAGTCTGGGAGAATCCGTGTTTTGATGCATGGCTATTTTTATCGGCTTAGCCGAGCATATCATTTTTTTATTCTTATTCCATGAATGAAATACAAATCCCACACGTAGAATGGCATATACACACTGGAAATTTTTAATGAGTTTGATGCACGTAAATGTGTGGTAATTATAACAAAAAAAATTTATAATCTTGGTTTCTTTCTCTGTCTTGTTCCAGGTTCTAATCATTTCATCAGTAAGCACAACAAACAAGGCGAATCAAGAGGACGAGGAGGATGATGCTCTGGAGAAGATGATAATGACGATGATGGGGAGGATGATGCCGCGTGGTGGACCAGGATGTAGAACAAGTAACAACGAAGGGCAATGCTTGATGGATGACGATGACGATTATCAAGTCAGACGACCCGGATCCTCCACCACCGCAAATTTTACACCGGCTCAATTTTCATCTTTACCTCGTCATCATCATCATCAACCCGAATTATTATCAGAGAATACATCTTGTTGCCATCAGTACTGCGTTATGGACCTCAAGGAGATTCATTCTTATCATCAGTACCACTGCTTATCTTCCACCACCTACAACAACAATTGCATACCAAACAGCATCAGCAAAAGTTCTGAAATGCCCACCACCAACACCACCATCCACCTTACAAAGAGACCTAGTAAAAGGGAGATCATGATGAGCTTTTAAACGAGAGAGAAAATAAAAAAACGAAAAAATTATAAAAAAAAAATTTATGCCAAGAGTTTCCTATCTATTATTATAATTATTATAATAGAATGTTAGTAAAAAATTTAATTATGTGAAAACACCGGAGATTTTATAGATGCTTTTTGCTATTATTTTTTTTCGCCATAAATATTATATACATTAATAGACATGTTTTGTATTACTATGACTATATTAATGACTATTAATTATTATTATTATTATTATTATTATACTTTCTTAATAAAAATGAAAAAATATTATTTAAAAAAAATTATATATTCATACATAATTATTGTATTAAAAACATGCCAAGTTGTGAGCTAGACTTTTTTTTATTACACACACGAAAAAAAATAATCATGTTTTTATACTTAAAAAATTATTATTATTATTATTATTATTTTTCAGATTATATTTTGTATGGGAGAAAATATTTAAAAATAACTACCCACAAAAAAGACAATTACATGAAGGAAAAGACAACAGATTAATATTTGTGGTAAAGTGATGAAAAATTGAAACATGAATAATTATTGTTGTTACTATGATTATTTTGAAAAAAGTATTAAAAAAAGTATATTTGATTATTCTTTTTTTTAAAACCTTAATAATAATAACTGTAATAGTAATAATAATAATTAGACATTGTTTTATTTTACCAAGATCACAAGACAATCTATGTGAGTTTGCTTTGGTGATTATGAAAAAGAGCAATTTTAATTTTTTTGACGATACCAGTAATTAAAGGATATAAATAAATAATTATGTAATAAATGATTATTGTTGGAGGAAAAAAGTGTAAAACAGTTCTGGAGAGAGAGAGAGAGAGATGGAGAGAGAAAATGCATTACCATTCTATAATAATAATAAAAAAATAAATACTGCTTAATTATCGTTTTTCGCGCAGATAATAATAATATTTGAAAAAGAAATCATTTTTATACAACAGAGAGATAATAAAGATATTATGAAGCTATACAAAAAAAATATCCAAAAGTTTTGGTGACAATTTGTATTTTAATAGTATTAATTTAACTGATCATAAGCCAATATATATTTGGTGGTGGTGGTGATGATGGGCATGAGAACGTCGTCGTGAAGAAAAGACAAGTCAGCAATTTGGAGAGAACATAAAATGACTGGATTATTAGAGAGGATACGGTTGGATGAACAGGAAAGCGATGTATACTGCATCAACAAATTCATATAAGATCCATTGTAAAATTTGGAAGTATATTTTTTCCACGTGGAAAAGAACAAAGCGAAGAAAAGTTTCAGAGAAGCAACCAGAGCAATAACCAATTGTTTATTCCCTGGTTGGTATTTCCTCTTGAACTTTGGTATAAA
Source organism: Coecobrya sp. COE2 (assembly GCA_027743765.1). Classification (NCBI taxonomy): domain Eukaryota; kingdom Metazoa; phylum Arthropoda; class Collembola; order Entomobryomorpha; family Entomobryidae; genus Coecobrya; species Coecobrya sp. COE2. The sequence goes on from JAHZMV010005554.1 coordinate 33,396, forward strand.
ATAGTTTAAATTTTTTACTTTCTATATTTTTTTCTTCAAAATAATTACTTGACTTTCTGTAAAAAGCTATAAATACGTTCCATTATAGTGTTCCATACAGTCACTTCTGTTCAAACTATTGGTTATTATTTTTTCATCTTATTAAATCATGAAAAGCAAAACTTGTTAATCTGTCGGCAACTTTGTAAAAAAAACAGATCGTATTCCAACAGCATTCAAGAGAATGCTAGCAACGTACACACATCTGCAAAAAAAATTACTGCTACTGCTGATGACTCTCAATAAATTGCTAAGTAAGTTAACAATTGAATGAACAAAAATCTAACCCACTTTACACGTGTGCATAAATTCGGGAAATGCAAAATTGCAAAAAATTAATAATTATTATTGAGCCGGACGTATGTCCTTAAAAATTAACATCAGCAAAAGATAATTTTTTTTGGTCACACAACTGCAGTTTCCACTCTCGCGCATGTATAATTCTCACCATGTCAGCACCATTACCTTTTACATAATTTTTTGTCATCTTGTGCAATATCACGATATTGTATGCATCCACTTCCTTTGTTCCAATTGCAAATTCATAACTGCAATCTCAGTAATAAAAAGATGATCCTCTACTGACGTCAATTTATATGGCACCTTCCCACAGCCTGTTTCATTCTATTTTATATTGCTCAGCGAAAATTTGAAACTTTATTAACTCATGCGAACGCGTTTGGTCCTTCTTCGAGAAAATGCAAAGACAGCACACGTTATGTCATTATGATGAATAAACTAAATCACCAGTTTAATTATTATTTTAAAAATTTCAGTTTTATCATTTAACTTTATTTAAGACAACCACCATCGCAAAAAAACCCATCCCTATATTTTTTTGCCAAACAAAATTTAATAATATTTCAAGGTTACTGGAATTGTAAAAAAAAGTGGGAAAATCACAAGAAAATTTTGGAAGATGATGCTGCATCTTTATTAGTACAGATTAAATTATTTGTTTGCACGTTTCAAGATTTTTGTTCCGTGTGTGTGGGGCCTCCCATTGTTGCTCCTGTTGAGAGAGATAAGGGTGGTTTTGGTGCTGATGATGGCAGAGGTTTCAAGTTTATTGTTTGAAAATTTTTTGTAGTACCGTAACAAGGAGAAGGGTTCACTCTCTGATCATAATTTTTATTTTCCAGATTGTATTTTATTGTATTCAATTACTTAAGAGAAGAAAAATAAAAGGGGAAAGGGTATAAAAGCTTCTGGTGGTCTCTCTCTTGTCATCATGATCATCTCAGAAAAAATAAAACCGTTATTCATCCCGGAATTCCATACGAAGTATGTTTGTAAGGTAAGTCCAGAAGTGTAAGGCAGGCATGTTTAATCGCTCCTGAGCCGAGTAGGGACACCGCTTGTAATTCTTCTCGCACCCTTTTTCACCCCCGCTCACCCCATCTTGCATAGCCTTAACGTAACGGTAGTAACGACTGGACGGCTTTTCTGACACAGGGCCACGGTCCACTCTACAAAATAAAATAAAAAAGATAATTAATTTATAATATGACATAATTAACGTTTTAGCTGAGACAATCATTTAAAAATCAACTTACGTGAGCTTCCTCTCAAAAATGTCACTCACAGGCTTGTACTTTTCTGGCTCAGCAAATACCTCACAGATTACTCTTTGCTGACAAATGTCCTCGTCAATCTAATAATCCAAGTAAAATGAATCATTAAACAAAACAAAAAGTAAATTTAATTTCCCAACGGTCATTTTTTCCATACGATGGAACATTACATTATTTTACATAGCAACAAGAAGATTTTTTTTTCTTGAATATTCTTCCAAACATCTCATTGTCAGCATTTATTTATCCACCACCACACCATATTCTCGCCGCCACTAAAAATATCTCATCATGGTCGTCTTTTAAAAATCAACTTTATATTTTTTCCATGCATAAATTTAACAGAGACCCTCTATCTTCAACAAAAAAGGGCTCTCTATCTCTTACACAGTTCATCCCTTTGATCCTTCTCCAAAATATAATCAACTTTTAAAAGTCCATTGCCCACTTTTTTATAACAATAATAAACTATGCATGCCTCAACTCTCTGGTATGATATTATATTCAAATTTTTTTATGGGGGACCTCCTCAAGCTGATCATGTAGCCTATTTTTTTTGGTTCATCTCTTTCTCCATCCACCACCCCCAGACTACCGTACAAAAATGTAAATTTTTTTAAGGGAACGTCATTTTTATTATAATGATCATACTTACAACAAGTATAGTAAATGCAGACAAATCAACTGACAAAAAAATCTCTTGTCTAATATATTTTTTCTTGTTGCATTTAATAATATACAGAGAGGGAGCCTTTATATAAAAAGGGTGCCTTTTTTTCTTTCTCTTCAAATACCTGTCGGCTTATAAGGCGTAATAGAAGAAGCCCTTCTTTTATTCCTCTCTCTCTCCAGACTCTCATCAGGTCATTGCCCTTACCGTACAAAAACCACAATTTTCCAAGTCCACTCAAGGATTTCAAGGTCTCTGCCACCATCATCAACACTCCTTGTTTTTGTGTAGGCCCTTATATAAAATAGATGTGCATGCACACACAGACAAAAACTTCTCTCTCTCTTTTGAATATTATATCCAGCTGCATGAAACGATGACGATGATGATGATACTTTTAAGGGCCTACCCCTCACCATCATGAAAATTTATTTTAAGGGGTTCACACAGTTCACTCACTCTTATCCCATTTTATATATTTGAACCTACTTATTTTTGATGTGTCATATAATATTTATATAAAAATTAAATGTTTATTAATAGCTTGTGTGTGTATATATATAGGGTTCACACATGCAGAAGTAGACAAAAGGCCCTCGACCTGTCTTGTTTATCAAAAAAGGGGAAAAATATATATACAAAATCTTGAGATAAATATCCAGTTTAAACGAAAATAGAACAATGTGTGGTTCGTATCCCATTTCCTTTTTATGTGTAACCCTCTCTCTAGTTTCCTTGTCCGTACACTTAATAAAGTTATCTGTGACTTGGAAAGATATATTTTTTTGGGAGAAAAAATGCAATCTGCACGAAAATTTTTTTTTTCATGGTCAAACAAAAGCTCGGATAAATAATGTTATCCTTTTTTAATGGTTTGTCCATCTGCCATCACAGAGATATTTTTAAAAAGAGTAAACAATTGAAAACTACCTGAAAAAAAATGGCTTCTCTGTTACACACACTGGACGTCAATTACATCTGCCGGACGGCAAGTTCAAGGCCAAAGATTTTTTTTGGCCACCGTCAACGAAAATTTTTTTTTTTCAATTTTAGGAAAAAAAATGGAAAGAAAGAAGAGAGAGTCCTGACCAGATTCCCTATTAAAAATAGTAACTTGGGCAATAATAGAAGGAAAAAGTGGATTTTTGAGAGAAATGATGACTCTGGACAATTGAATGATTACATAGGAATTTTTTTCAAAACTCTTGTGTAAAAAAACTACAATTACAAACTTTAAAAAAAGAAATAATGATATTGTAAATCAGGAAGAAAAAAAGGTAAAAAAATAAGTTTAATTGTTGATCAACAAAGCAATAAAGTAATTTAGTCTGGCTGTTTTGGTAGTAGCCATGTACCTTTTTTAAAAAAGACTACTTTGTACTATAATTATCATTGTTACTATTTTTATTATTGGGCGACGAGGATTTTTTAAGTTAAGTCAAGCTATCAACAATGCTTGTTTATTTTTTACAAGTTTTATTCAAGGGCAGTAGTAAAAAAATGTGTCAGTCAATAGGAGCGACACTTTTATTTTCAATTTGTGTGTATTTTAGAAATTCGGGTATTTATAGTCCAACATTTTATTATGGACTCATATATTATCTTGGGGGGGGGGGGAATGCGAGACGTGGGGTGTGGGTGGCTAAACAAAATTATAACCTTGAATTATAGTACACAGGAATTTTTTAGCGCTGTAAATTTATCTAACAGTTCTTGACAGACAGTGACCTTCAGTCTAACTTGTGTATATGAAATATCGTCTTGAATTTGCCACAAGGAAAAAATCCCGTTTTTAGAAAAGATAATTTATAGTGTACTTTACCTCTAGAATGGTGAAATAAGTAGACATTTTCCCAAGTTCCACAGAGTAAGCCGGCTCGTCGTACGTGTCACTGGGGAGAATGTCCTCGGATGTCAAATTAGCCATAAGTTCGTTTTGTTCAGTGATGGACTTTTTAAAACGACGGGATGTTTTCAGGTTGAAGGTGGGAAGGGCAAAGGAAAGAGGCACGGTGATCAACAGACCTTTCCAGAAAAAAGAAAAAAATATTTTGTAAAATTGTCTCAAAAATTTTTATACAACTTTTTGTAGAGAAAAGCAGCAAAAATCTGAAAGAAAAGCTGCTGCTGCTTTCTACCAGCTTGAATGAGAACTTGCACCAAAAAAAAGTTGAGTATAGAAACAAACGGTGATGCACACATTCTCGTTGGTTACTTTAGCAATTTAAGTTTAATTATTTTTCTTACCGATATCCACAGGCGACTGTGTGTTAAAATAGACGAATCGCTTTTGCCTGGAATGCGCTTGTTCGGAAGCTGCAGCGGTTTCGCCATTGAGCTGATGATGATTTTCAGATTCTTCCTGGTTGGCATAGCAACCAACGGCCGAAATTAAAATCACGGCAGTTGTGTACAAACACCATTGAGCTTTTTTCGTACAGGAAACCATTTTTTTTTCTCGGAAATTTTATCACACTGTTAACTTTTTCTAAAGGAAATTTTTTTAAAAAACAAAATCAAGTTTAAGGAAACAAACTTGAAACTTTACAGGAGACTTTTTTCTACAGAACTGAATTTTTGTTCGCAGCTTATCACTCTATTTATAGGAAACCGTTTTTATTTACTTTTTCATAAAAAAAACCTTCACCGCAAATATTTAAATATTTCTCACTGTTTAATGCTACCTGAGAGAAAAAAATTCACAATATTCTTAATTCCGGCCTCAGAATCAGAAACCTTTCCGTTTTATTTTTTCACACCGAACTACAGTTTTTTTATCATCAGCTTGTCAAATTTATCATGTAATAAAAAACATGGAATCAATAACCGACTCAAAAATAAGTAGCACCAATAATAAACCTGTCAAAACTCCTTGTCCCCAAAGTAATTGTTTAAACTATATAACATCAAGTGTGAGAATGACAAGCAAATAAGGTGAGATGGTGTAATGATGATGACGTGTCTTACAAAATAAGCAACAAGATTGCAAATCGCAATGAACGACAAAACTTGTTACCGTTTTGTTTTTTTCCCATTCAACCAGCATCCCATATCATCTCACAGATATCATTTATGGAACGGTTATAAGTTCTTGTACAGTTTTTTCTAGTTTGCTTATAATAATCATAATGTAATGTTATACGACAGCTTATTTTTATTTGACCAACAGCTTCCAAACGTCTTTGCTGGCTACTTTGCATTTGCTATGATACCTATTACAACAGAGAGGCGCAGAGAGTGGTTGTCCGTCATGCAATTTTTTTTACACCTATTGCTTTTTGCCTCTATTTAAATAAGCCGAGGAAACATTATTTTAAAAAGGTGAACAACCTGACTGTGTGTACGTTACACGTAACAAAAATTCATTAACACCAGAAACAAATGAGCAGGTAAGATAGATTTTGACAAACCATTTTCCAATATCTTGCACGATGAAACGGGACTTTTGTGTGTGTTCGCTATTGAATCACATTAACAGCTCATCATTGTAATAATTCAACCGTCATCACCGTGGCTTTTTGCCTATTGATCATCTTGATCCTCGGTATGCCCCAATTACCACTTACTTGTGGCTATATAGTCATAATTAATATATTTTTTTGTGTTTGTATTTATGCGGAAGATCTGATTACGATGATTAGTTTGATGATTAATAATAATTAGGTTTTATGTTCGTTTTAATGAGAATCAATTGGAAAGTAGGAATAGAATGGAAATGTTTACGGTTGAAAGATTGGTAGTATTCATTGCTCTAAATTTTTGAAAAGATTATATATATTTTTCCGAGATTATTAGTAATTTGAAGAGTGAAAGCAGCAAAAAAGTTATATTAATTTGTAGTGTTAATATTTTGCTATTATGGACAAACCAATTTATAGGTTTTATATAGACAGAGTGAAAGCAAGAGGAATTATCGTTAGTTAAAGCCGTTATAAGGAATTAAATGAAAAAATAAATACTCAATCTTTCAACTTTAATCTTTTTGTTTTATCTATAAACTTTATTTATTTTTGTTTTAAACAGCGTCTCGGTGTTTTTTGTGTGTCGCTGTTGCATGACCACTCATACAACAAACCGTATACATTATTGTTAATTTTTTTTATAATCCATACCATCACTCAACAATAAAACGTCAAATTAATCGAAAAAACATTTTCTGCCAAAGTTTTGTCCTGCGATAATGCTGGGTAGGATTAACTCGTTTAAATATTCTATTGTAAAAAAAACATGTACTATTTTTATGTTTGTCCGTTTTTTTGTGTGTCGTAAAACAATGACGAGAATTTAATTTCTCATCATAAATTTTTACTATTCAACTAATTAATAATAATTTACAAGGAGCTTCGTTTCGTAAAAATTCTATTGAATTTATATAGTTTTTTTTCGGAAAAAATACACATCAAACTGGATAAGTAGATACAGTATAAAAAAAACGGGCAAAAAATATCAGTCCTGGAACGTTTTATCTATTCGGTATATTTTTTTAAACGCTACAACAATTAAGTTCATTGTTTATTTCTAACATTTTGGAAATGTACTATTTATTTAACTAAACTGGTGCATCTTTTTCTAAACCTTACTAACAATTATGTGCAAAATGTACAGAAATTAAAGTCGGAAAGCTTTGTAAACGTAATATAAGTACACAGTCACTTTGTTTGAAAAAAACATCAAAACTCTTCCTCTAGGATTCCAGTTCGTTCGAAAAGTCTGAATGCAAGTAGTTAAACTAAATAAATAATATAAATAGCTGTAATTATACTAACCAACAATCATTCCAATAGATAGTAATAATTACAATGAAATAAATTACTCTTTTTCAATTCCATACAACATCATCTTTTTTTACAAACTTGTATAACAATTAGTTAACCTTAAATATATTGCATTTTTCACACGACGTGCTTGTTTTAAATATTTAACAAAACTAATTAAATTTTTTTATACTAAAATCAATACTACACTGCTGCCGTTATAAACTCTTTTTTTTAATTAGCATACCATCCTATACGAAAACATTGTTTGCAAATTTTTCAGAAGAAACCCGTACTCAAAAAGCACCAATTTTTTTGCTTCTTTCTTCACAAAAGTTGTCAACGCACACCTCAGTAAATGGCATGAATGATAATTAAAAACTAAGGAATAAATTAAGTAAATAAATACCAGTTAATTTTCTTTACTATTAATTACATCATAATAAATTATACATACAACGTAAAGTATGATATAAATTAGTAAAATTAGATATTATTAGTTTTTATCAGCCTCGTTAACGCATACGATCAATATTAAAGTCGTATGATTTATTTTATTTTTTTGATTAAACGTAAAACCCCAAAAAAGAAACCGGGCATCTTTTTTTTTTACAGAACTATAATATCTGCTAATTATATATTTTTTGTATAAATTAATGACCACATCAATTTTTTAAATGATTAATTTTGTTTTTACAGAGATTTAAGTTGGTAAAAATATAAATGAAAACTAAATGGATATCTACGAGTTTATTTAAATCTACCACGGAAAAAATTATTTTCTGCTCGGCGTTTTTATCCGGCTTGGGCCGCGACAAGAGATGCGGAAGGGGAGGATGCTTCTGCTGTCATAAGTTCTGAAAGCTGGTGGAATGTTGTAATCTGTGGAGTGGAACCAAAAGATTTATTAGTTATTATTAGTCAAAATAAATTATTATTTTAGTAAAAAAATTATATATACAAATGTAGATGATAATATACCATAGGAAGACTAGAAACAGAGTCAGTGTCGCTATCACATTTCGGATAAAGTTCCCCACAATTCTCCCCACCTTGCCCGTCCTTGGCTGCCTTCATGTATCTAAAGTACCGCAGAATTTTGGTGGACGATGAAACAGGTCTTTTAAGCTCGCTTTGATGCCTACAAAAAAAAAACAATTAAACAAAAACAAAGTCAGTCACGTAACCAAATTAGGTACACACAAATTTATTGGTCCCATTTTTTTAAACAAAAAAATTATTATCGCATCCAAACTCCGTGTAAAAAAAATGTTTACAAAAAACCGTTACACCAACTTCCTTTTATGAAAAAAACCCAAACAGAAATGGTATTCAAAAGTTAACAAAAATTTGTGCTAATTCCCAAAAAAATGACCACACACATCAAAAGCTCCTGTTTTATTTTTTGTGTTTATTATCGCACAATAGAAAAGCCATAAAAGTCGGCCATTATTTTATCAGGCTGATAACTTGTCAACGAACCAATGGACATATGAAAGGGTCTCTCAAGTCAAATAATTCGTTATTCCCTTTGTCTTTCGCATCTCTACCAAACCATGATGTTATATGCTTTAATGGCAAAAAACCTTTCTGTCTGAGGCGTTTATCAAAGAAAGCACACAGAAAACTAAAGCGATTTACTTGTGTAAAAAATGTACAGCACATCATCATAATCTTTTAAAAAAATCATCATCTCGTCTCCCCCAGCACGTTTTTACTTTATATTACCAGATCAACAAGTGTATCAAAAAAAGATTTTTTTTTTGTGAAAAGAGAGAAAAACAATGACAGTAATTATGGCGGTGATGATGGTGACAAGGAGCGCATTATATTCAGGTCGAGAAATGGCTATCTTAACACTTATCAGTTTTTTGCCTAATTGTGTTATGCCCTCCCTGCCGTGTGGTAAAGTTCTCGTTGACACAACAACCATAAAATATTTATAAAGGTGCTATATATATTATTCTGAGAGGTGATGATGAATGGGGAACACCTATGCAGAATACATGACCAACAAAATGACATTTTTTTCGAGGAAACATTTTTTTGGTGTTACGTTTTGTTCACACAATAGTACAAAATTTTCAATGATAAGTCCCGTTTTGCGGTCAGCAAGCAGCAAAGAAAGCACACACACACGCAAACACGAGGCAGGAGAAATAAAAAAAATAAATGTACGACGTGTGAAGTTGTCATGTATGACGAGAGAGGGGCAGGATGAATCATCCCAAAAAATTTCATCTGCTTCATTAATATCCTCATTAAAATTTTTAACCAAAAAAAATCTCCTTCCAGTTTTGCACAAGTTTAAAGGGTACGTTTAAAAAATTTTTTATGATGATGCGATACTCATTATACCTATTTCATTAGTTGGTTTAAAAGATTTAAAAATTCCTGTTAAAACTTTGCCAATTATAAATGAATGGGGATCATAATTATTGCATGCATTTTGTATAATGTGTGGACTGTGGACGTTTGAAAATTTTGAACTCTTCTTCATTTTAACTTTAGCAATTAGAAAGAAAAAAATGTAAAGCTATGTGTATATATTTTTTAAAACATTTTTTCTTTCGTTTCACTTGTTCGTCTTGTGTGATAAAGAGACAAGTAGGTTTGATGTAAAGTTTGTGGGTGAGCTTTTTGTGAAAAGATGACATTTTTTGATGATCAGAGATGGACCAGTTTTATAAGGTGACATCTGAAATGTGAGGGGACAAAAAAAACAGGGCATTCTATTGTTTCATTCTTTTTTTTAACCTGCCATTTTATACAAAATGTGCATCTCTTATAATTTTTTTTTTGTCATTTTAAAAATAGCATGTCCGTTTTTGATGAAAGATGCATTGCAGCAAAAAAAGTAAGCATCCACCCAGTATAATTATGATCATCACGAAACCACACTACTACTGGTTAACTAACTATCATAAGTCGGGCTATCATAATCATCAAAAATTGTTATAATTATCACGATTATTGTTACTATTCTCTTCTGTTATCCTTTAAAAAAATTTTTACCTGTCTTGATGTACAATTCTTGTGTCCCTTTTTCACCTTTACACGTGCCGAACGAAAAAAAATAATAAATTGTAGTATGGCTTGTATGTATGTACACCTGTGTCCTTGATCTGATGAGGATGACGGAAGCGATAAATCAATTGGCTTAAAAGCCTCTCAAAAACCCTCCAATTTTTTTTATTGACCTTTTCACACACGTAATCTGAATCAGAATTTGATTGTATTTACAGTTGCGTCAAAAAATTATTATTCTTCAGAAAAAATATATAAAACTCTGATAGAAGATCAAATAGCAAATAAACTGAAATAAAAAAAAGGATAATAATACGTATGTAAACTAGAAAAAGGATTCAAATTAGAATTTGTACGATGAGGCCGTCTAACAAGAAGATTCTCGTAAAAGATAAAAGGGTTTACCGTAAAAATTAACATTCTATAATAGCCATCAAAATGAGCGATTATTACAAACTCCGATCAAAAAAAAAACTGTTATCACCACCACCCCCTCACGTATATTTAAGCTCTATTATTACTTGGATCGCTCCTCTCTCTCTCTGATTATAAATATCCCACTATTTACACCGCCAACTTAAGTGTAATTTATTTTTGATCTCCTCCTACCAGGAAAAAATCCAATCTAATATACAGAAAATTTTTTTATTTTTTTTAGAATTAATGAAAGATGCACTACTTTGATCATACAATGATTAGTGATGGAGCATGATGCACGTGTGTGTGTGTGCAGCAATTGCAATAAAGAAATCTTTTCCGTCTGGTTATTTTTCAAAATGTACTTTTTGATGTAGTAGCATAGCTTTTTACAAGAATGACTTGTTTTTATAGACGTACAATTGTAAAGTTTTCATTTTATATGATTGAGAAAACAAATTGACCTTTAGGAGCTGAGCACCACCGAGGGAAAAAATGGTTTTTACACTTGTTTTTTGGCAAATGAACAAATTAAGATGCCCTGAACAAGGAATTCTGATTAAAGATGGTGGTATGATGATAATGTGTACATAAATGTATGGATGGATGTAAGTTAGATAATAATATTTTTTTTCGGGATTAAATTAAAATCAGATCTAATGTAGGTTAGTACATTAGATTGGTAATGATGAGAGTATATGGGACAATGGTTTTTGGGATGCGACTAATTTTATTTTGAAAATTTTTGACTTACTTTGAAAGCTGTGCAGAGAGGAGATTGGAATAGGGAGCGTATTTAACAGGGAATTTGTAAATTGAACAGACAACTCTCTCCCGACATCCTTCATCCTGGTGACCCAGGTGAGTGAAGATGGAGTCGATTTTGGAGAGAAGAGGACTGTAAAAGGGGTCAAAGTGTTCCACCTCGGCTTGAAGTCCATTGGACGGGATGTAAGCTTGAGTGTCCTGAGCATCTGCTTCCATTCCGATACCCATGGCATCCATAACTTGTCCGTCTGGACCGCCAATGTCAATCGAGTTTGTGGGATCGGGTGACATCATGTTTTTAAAATTTGGGCGACGTAGACCCAACCCTTCTTCTAGAAGCTGGGCTCGGTATAATTGTTCTAGTTGGCTCATTGTGGGATTTGCCCCGGCCAATGTGGATATCATGGGGGTTGGTTGGGTAAACTGGTGATGAAGATCGTACGGGGGTGGTGGGGAGTATTCCAACTCGTAAGGGGTTGGACCAGGTCCTGTGGGTGAGTCGTAATGTGGCGGAGGTGGAGGTCGGAATCCTTTCACACCGCCGCCGCCATGATATGGATGATGGAATGGATGATGGTGAGGTGGTGGTCGATGAGGATGTGGTCGAGGTGGACCACGATAACCACCAGGACCACCTGGTCCCGGTGGACCACCACGGAATGGACCTGGACCACCAGGACCTGAATGACCACCAGGTCCTCCAGGACTGTCATATGGATTGTGCATGGGAGGGGGACGATAATGATCTATAGCTGGTGGGGGAATTGAAGCATCCCAGGGCTCTGCGGGGGAATGCATGTGGAAAAACATTTTCATCAGGTCGAATGGACTGGATTCCTTAAAGAAGAGATTGTACATCATCCACTTGGTCCCCAACAGAAAAGGGGCAAACATGCTTTTTATTATTAGCACGGCTATTCCAACGCCTATGCCGGCAACGAAACTGGGTCCGGTTGACACTGCCACCTCTGCAATGTCACAAAATAAAATCTTCAGTTTTTTAACACATTGCCTTGTACATACATACAACTTCACAGTTTAACAGGTCGCTGCCAAGTGCAAAAATTCACAAAAATGTACGAAACTCAAATAACGATCGTAGAACAAGTTACATTGAACCTGACAAAAAAATAAAAAGCTCAGACAAAATTAAGCAAAAAAATCATCAAAAGTTAGCGAAAGCTCTTATGGTCATCATCATAAATGGCAATACAATTGATAAAGTGACAAAAAAATATCCCAGACAAGTCCAGAGAGAAAGCTAATCAAAAAAAGCATTTACCACCGCAGGGCAGTAATTACTATCATATTTACTCTACATTATTTTGCAAATGACCACCAAAAGTCATCTAATAACTTAAAATCCTCTATAACAACCTATTATAGAATCTACATAGTATTTTTTAGCCAGCAGACATCTATCAAATGCCAAGAATTTTTTTGGTAGTTTCTTTCAATTTTTGATAATCAAGTGCCAGAGTGTCTGATCCTTATCACTTTTTGTATAGCGGTTTTACAACACATCACACCACACAGCTTCCCATCAGTCAAAAGTTCACGACCACCACGAAAACATTGCAAGTTGCATCTTATATGCATTTTTATTATTATTGCATCATAACAGGTAGCAAAGAATCAAGTCAAATGGAAAATATATTTAGTGCAAATTTTCAGTATAGCCTCAAGTGATGCTTCCATATAGACACAATAGCCACGCCCACAAAATCATGTAGAAAATCTCTACTAAAAAGTTTAACGTGTTGTGTGTATGTATTTAAAAATCTACTCATGTAAAACCCATTAATCTTCATGTCAAATATTTATTTCAAAAAAAAATCTTTACTAGACCAACCACACTTTCAGTTCACTTTAGCAGAAAACGACAAAAAAAAATCTTTTCTAAAAAAATTTTTGTAGAAATAAAATAAAATCATCCCCCACACATAATACTAGTTGGCGATGCGTAATAATTAAAAAAAAACTACTACCGAAATCGATAAAAAAATCTTTTGTAAATTACATCATCGTCAGCATTTTTACAATTTTTCTTCTTGCCACGTAACAAAAATAAAGTAGCGTTTTTAATGCCAAAAAACGCCTCATCGTCCTTCTCACACATTTATTTTAATGATCGCTTTGGCAAGCCTGTTAACAAAATTTAAAGAAAATTTCACAAGAAATAATCTGCCAACTTAAGTTGAAAAAAATTTTTTGTGTGTGAAGCAAGTACTCATGTTGCAGGCCAACAACCACTTTACCAGAGAAAATGAAAATAGTATCACCCTCTCGCGTGTGTGTGCGCCGTGTGGTCAACTTGTAAAGGTTAACTAATTTTTTCAAGATTATAGCATAACAGCAAAAAAAATTTAATATAGTTTATTTTCTCGATACAAATTGATGATAAGATGGGGACCTTGCCTACAAGTAAAATCATTGTTACAACAATGAAAGCTCATCATCTTTTTCATCTCCCACCACACACGTTTTACAAGTCAGAAGACAAGTGTAAATGAACTATTTAAACGTGTTCTGCCAAAAAATTGTTTTGAAATCGTCAAAACTCTTTTTATTTTATTTTTTTGGCAATTTACCTTTTCAATGAATATGTACCCCGCTATTGAGACTTTTAAAGTCAACAGAGAAAAATTACGTAATAATAAAATGTATGAAAAATGTTATAGTTTTCTTCAATTTTTTTTGTAGTCGTTTCCCTATAATTAAAAAGATTTTTATAACCAGTGCAGTTTTACAGAATAATAAAATGTTGTAAAGGTGTAATAAAAAAATAATTTTGTCGGTAAAAAGGCTTCCCCAGAAAATATGGTAAAACCGTCTCGCCAAAAAATATTCCATTTTTTCCCTCCCCCTTCAACAGATAATATATCACACTTATTATATCAGACCAGTAGACAGTGAATCCATTAAATCACTGAAATGGGATATATGGCCGGTGTTTTGCTAGAACTGATTATAGTGCTGAAAAAGAAGAGAGGATTATTCCTCTTCCGTTATTAAAATTATTACACATTTTATTCAATATAACCGCGCAAATGATTGGGCGGACGTGTGGACGGGAAAAAAAATAATACTGTAAAAAAGTTCATTTTTTTTGATCAACCACCAATTAAACACTTTTAATTACTACCGATCATCAAATTACAGAGCAAAATCAAATTCGGTAGCAAAGTCACGGAAACGTTCGTTTTTTACGAAATTACAGTATTTAATTATCGGTAGTTTTATAATCATAATTAAAAAAATAAAATCCGGAATAATATTTTTTTTTATCTACGGAGAGGGTTTATTGGGTACTAAATTGTTTTCAGTTAAGTACTAAAAAAATATTTTTATAGCTTAAAAAATTTTATAGAAAAAGTTAAGGAAGATATCAGGTGAAGTGGTAAAAATAAGTTCATTTTTTGTTTTCTTTTCCTTTTCTGCCGTCCTTGTCATAAGAAATTTTTTTTTGAAAATTTCAAATATATTTTCATACAATCCTTTTTGTATTGTAATTTGGTAATTAATGCAAACCTATTCTTTTTCTAACTGTAACATGTTCATCTTCGAAACGAAACAAAATTTTGTGAAACAAAATGTCAGTGGCCGCACACACACAGATAGGTTAGGTACAGAGGTGATAACACATTGACTGCATTTTTTTATACCGGTTGTTGGGTATAAAAAAGTAGTAAAAAATTCATACAGTTCATATAGTACATAAATTCATCCAACTGTAAAGAAAAATCTCTTCTCTCCAAATATACTCCGCTTCTCAATCAATAGACAATAAAAACAAAGAAAGGTTGAATGCTGTAATATTAAGATGCCATAATTGAAACAGATAGGTAGACAAATTCCAAACAATATTCTTTCTCATTTCAAGCGGAACCAAAAAAAATCTTTTACTGTGCTTGCTTAACTATTCAATCCATTGTTGGTTGTGTTTTATGAGTGCATGTGTGAAAGTAAATGTATTATACCAAAAACGTATATATTCTCTCACCGTCTTTATTTTTGCTACTCCTCCTGAATAAATTATTTACCTTTTGCAATAAAAAAACCTACCTAATAATAATAATATTGTTGCTACTTTGCATATTATAACATTAAGGCATGCATACAAATAATAATAATAATAACACTACTTTACTTTAATATGCTGCATCAATTTACTAAAAAAATCTTCTTTATATTTCTTCCCCACTGCCCTATACTCATCTTGAAAAGTAATCTGAGACTTACTGACTTAAAAAAAGAATGAAGATGATCTTTTTGCAACATGTACATATGTAGCAGCAGCGGTTGGTAATGCACACACAATATTTTTAAGTATATGTGCAAGGAACGGGAACTAGTTACTAGAGCATAACCTGCGCAATGTCGACTAAACTACAAATAATGTAATTTCTCCACCTACACACCAACACGTTTCAAATTGTAATAGGTAGCTAAAAACTTGCATTATTATTATTATTATTATTACATATTTCATAACTCTCAGGGAAAACTTATCCCATTCTTCACCACAGCATCCTTTATTGAGGATAATGGTTTATTTCAAAAAATCTACATATGTACACATATATATGCACGATCCAGAAAATTGATATAAAAACTATCTTCGTCCACTATAATAATAATAAGGTATAATGTTTTAGGAGAGGAAATGCTGCTTAAAAAGAGTTGATCTTCCAATTGCATGTTCACCCCATATGAATCAAAAGTTTTAGTAACCTTATCATAATAACCCATCATCAAGTAAATGAGACTGACTTTATGAGAGAGACAATTTTTGAGACTAGACGAGCTACTAAAATGTAAAGCACATGATTATTATGATGACCTTAACGACACATTAAAGGGAAAGCAAATGGTAAACTGGTGACTGACTTTAAAACAGAAGATTAGCAGAGTTAGTCTAAAGAAACGTTGCCTGCTGTGTTGTCCGTCATTTTACAAAAAAAGGTGATAAGATATATTAACATACCTACTAACATAAGTAGTATACAAAGGTAATGATAATGGTGATGATATCTCAGTGAATTTTTGATATGAGATTATATGATGTCGCCAATAAAAAGTGAGACCTTCTTTCACTCTTCGCATTCCTCATTATCATATTACTACTCATAATGAGAGAGTGTGTACGGACGGAAAATGTAAAATGACCAGAGAAGCTCGCGTTTCCTGTCAAGAAAATCTCTTTGAGTTTTTATCGTCACAATCATCATTATGAGCAGAGACGTACGTATTTATAACAAAATTACTATATTATTTTGAGCGTGTAAAAAGAGGTGGTGAAGATGGTCCTCATGAGATTTTAAGTTGATGAAACCAGTTTCATTTTTTTTTACATTCTGATTCACTCCTCCTTTTGTTTTATCCATTTCACTTGGTGTCATCATCATCATCAAATTACATTAGTAGAATTAATAGATCAGCTCATTTTTATTTTTTCCTTTCAAAATGACACTGCGTTTTAACCACAGTACAACTTTATTCCAAGAATGTGTCATTTTAGTTGGGTTAATCGTTGTTAAAATAATGCAGGTTTGTTGGTATAATTCGAGTGAAAATTGTAAAAGGGAAAAAAATTGACACAACTTGCGAAATGGGAGCTTAATGGGGAGCTTAAAGGGGAATTTAATGATAATTTAATATGTATTGATATTGGTAATGTAACTTGCTATAATGATGATTAATGGTCAAATCTACATCTGGGTAGTTTTTTGAAGATGTAATCTCAAATAAATTTCTATCTGCCTCTAATATATTTTTAAAAGCTACAAAAATGACCGGAGGCTCTGCAGAAAAGAAAGTAGAACAAAGGAAAAGCTGGAAAGCATCTATTTCAGCGGATCATTAAACTTGTTTAAAAGATTAGTAAAAATTTCTAACAAAACATTTTCAAGAAAAAAAAACTGGAAAGAAAAAACTTGTGTACAAAAATTAACATGATTTCATGTAAAAAGCTCTAACATTTTTGCTGTGGTTATATGGCTTATGTGATGAAGGCGGATACTGTACAGCTTACAAAAAGATTTAAAAAAGAGAAGTGAATGCGAATTCGAAACGCTGTTTCCGAACACGGTGAATAAATGTGAAAAAAAAACTGATTAAGGTTGTACACATGTGCGTACATTATAAAAGTGAAGATGAAACCTGCCACCATTGAAATGTTACAGTTTAATAGAAGAAGGACGTTCAACCAAATAATAATAATGCATCCACATGTGTTAAAATCTACTCAACATTTTTAAAAAATCTGCATTTTCTCACTGTAAAGGAGTGGCTGCGGCAGAAGAAGAAGCTGAGAGTAGTGAAAATGAAATAATCTTTTGCAAGAGATTATTATAGTACAATGGCAATAAGCACTACAACAATAACAGCATAAACTACTACACTACACATTATAGTACAACGGCCTATTAATAATGAAAGATAAAAGATGGTGATGGGTATATAACGCTTATACAGTAAATGTAGCTGGGTAAATGTAGTTTTTTTGTATATTATTTGCATGTATATTTAATGTACGTATAATAATAATAAGGATGATGATCATGCTAATGTGAGTGTGTGCATTATTTTTCTTTAGCGTTTTCTACACACTTTTTAACCCTTTCTGCAAGAAAATGAACGTGAAATAGGCTAAGACTCAGAGAGATAAAAAAGATGTACAATCTACACCAAAAAATATAATGCGCGTCGTTTTTGTAAAGCTTAAATACTCTCATTTTGAAACTTCATTCATCCTTTAAGTATTAAATGTTAATTATTGTTGAGGTTTATTAAAATACCGCCAGGGACAGAATAAACCGGCTAAAAGGATTTGTTTCCTGATTTCTTTTAGAATGGCAATTTTGTTGTGTTATAAAAGCAGCTAATGTCACAAGGGAACAAGACCATTAAAACTCCATAATTTATTGTCGCACGCCAATAACCATTCCCTTCCGCTATCATTTTTTTCTCTCGTAACATTTCAAATTATTACCAATGATGGGCTATGCAACTAATAAAATAGTTTATGGACGGTAAAAAAAAACCAATTCTTGTGAAAATCCTTTATAGGAATAATGCGACAGGAAATAATTCGACTACTGTTTACTCTTACAATTAGAAAAATTATTTCCTTATGGATGTTTGCAAACGCGACAGGATACATCCATCAGAAACAATTAAACTACCATAAAAATTGCGGAATGTGTCATGGGAGTAATTTTAAAGAGGTGAGATAATAGCCGCTATAACTACTCAACTGAATAATGGCAAAAAGAAAATCGAAATGGAAAGTCTAGAAAAGCGAATTATGATTACATTAGCTGCCGCAATTATTATTTCAAAATATTTAACCGTTTTACTTACTCAGCTCATCCCGGAAGAAAGGCAGCTTCAATTTCAAATTAAATCCAGGATCCCAAAACCATCTCGCAGTTTCTTGCGACAGGGCTTTCGCCGGGGAAGTCAATCCCGACCGTGCACTTGGCTCCTCTTGTAAACTTTTCTTTGGGGAAACTTTAAGCTGCACTTGGTACGGCAATGAAATTTTTAATTCTCTCGTGTTAACATAATCTTTATACTTGTAAAAGACAAAAAGGTCTTCAGGATCTCCCCAAGCTTTGATAAGCCTGTAAACAATTTTCTCTGGCCAGGAACTCGGTTTAATAATATTTTCCCGTAAATCCTTCGAAGAAACGGGGGACGTGGGGGAGTGGGTGGTTACATTAGACGTGTCATTATCTCTAACAATTTCCAACCATCCATTCAACTTGGTAACATTTTTGTCCATTTGCTTCGCAAGCCACAAGGACCATTTCAGCTTTTTGCAAGTGAAGCTAACAAAACTGTGGAGTTTACAGTAATGACGCTTCTTTCGCATAAATTTGTTAATTTCCAGAATATTCACTGGCGTCAACATCTGACTCAAGTTTTGAAAGGACTGAGGCACTTGAGGAGGCTTCACATAATTAAGATTATTATAATTAATATTACTACTAAGTTTACTAGAACTACTTTTTACTACACTAATATTCTTTTTTACTGGTGCTGTTCTTCCACCACCCTCCAAATGGAGGGGAATCCCTCCATTTTTACTACTAAACTTGCTCACTTTTTCTTGATTCTTCTTTTTCGTTTTCCGACATTTTGCTGACATTTTCGTCTCACAAGCTCCAGAAATTGACGACGATGATGAGTCTTGAGGGGCAACCGATTTGGTGGCTGGTTCCGGTCGCCACAATAGCGGAACTTGGTTATAAGAAACTGGCTGTTTTGAATGGTCATGATCGGACAATTTGTGTACTGTCGTCATTGTTTTGAAAGAGTGGGAAAATTTGAGATTCACTAAAATTACCAGAAAGCTAACTGTCAGTATCGAGCCTGTTGAAGCTTTCAACAGCCTGCCGCAGTTGATAAACTTTAAACCGCCCATCCTTTTCATATTGACCAGTTATCCAAATTAAATATTTTTTAAAAAACTATTTCTAATTTATCCAGCAAAGGGGATAGGGTCGTGGGCGGTGATGATGATAATTTGCAGGTGTGGATAGGAATGAGCTTTGCGTTGTTTCCACTTGGAAACCCGATGCCACTACTGACATAGTAACTTTTTAAGTATATTTTCCCAGTGTCCACTTTGTAACCATCACAAAAAAATTAATGGTAATGTTATCCTTTGCCCAGACAACTGCACGGGCAACAACAAGCCTGTAAAAACAAGAGATAAATTGACACCACCAATTTTACCGGCAAAAATAATCCACTCATTTTCATACACTCTCTGTCAATATTCTTATTTTTCCCACACTGCTAAACTTTCAAAATAAATAAATTAATTTTTCATATAACCAATTACTCAACTAAGTCATTGTAAATAATTTTGACCCTTAAAGGTCAGCATCGTGCTTTACACACAACTTAACTCTCTCTCTCTCACATAACAACAATAACTAAACTAACAATTAAAAATTGTAGTCAATAATCTCTATTCAAAAAAATTTTTGTGCACATTTTCTACCTCTCTACAAAGTCGTGTAGTTGGAGGTACTCATTTTTTTCCCATATACACAGCTTACAGTTTAGAAAATCCTAAAGAGTATCAACTTTTAATTTTTTTTCGTACACAAAGTAGCCTTAAAGGCTTTATGTTTTTTGCACATGATGAGCAAAATATGAATGAATATTTCTCAAATTTCCTCCGACGAAACAACGCTGCATACTAAAACTTTTTTTTACACAATGCCGTGGTATACTGCAGCTTTGTTGTTGATGAGGAGAGGCGGATGATAAAATAATGAAAAGTAGGAGAAGAGCATTTTTGACCGAAATAAAATATATGAGCTCTGCTTTTACTAAAAAACTTTGCTGTTGCTTCCACGACCACTGATAATCTTAAACTAAATCGCCTCATGAGTTGTGCAGCTCTTGCCTATATCAAGTTTTTCCCTTTAAGCACCCACTTTTATTTTACCAAAAAAAACCTTTTTCATGCATCGTTATTATTATTATAGTTTTTTTTTGTTTTATAAAATAGTTTAAAGTGTGCATATACTCGGCTGCTACATATATTTCGCATATCCTGTGCGCCGTTTTGAAAAGAAAGGTATGCGAAACGCTAGTCATCATCTTCGTAATAATAATAATGGTTATCATTGCGTTAATAAAAGAATGATGGTAAGGCCTCTAAAAATCCACCTACACACATATGCAGCCCATATAATAATTTTTAAATAATGCAACGCGTAGTATATATGCGCTTTGTTCATTGTTTTAAGTTGAGGATGTGATGAGATATGAATTCATGAATTTTTGCTCCGTTTTATACGCACTCAGGTATGCCGTATATGAAGTGAGGCACTTGCTCTACACTATCAAAAAATATATTTTTGCGTGTGTGTGCATATGAAACATAATTATTTCATATAGTGCTATCAATAGTTTTAACGTGGAGAGTTGTAAACATTTTCGGTTGTCTTGTTGTGTGAGAAAAGGTATCAATGACTGGGCTGGGCTATACAGATGTATAATATGAAGTACGGTTTTAAACAATAAAAATTGTTCATCACCACCGTCATCGTTTTGTTTAAATCAGAGTAAAAATCGCTAGAGTGAATGAGCATATATTTATGAGATGCGTAGATATGCAGTGCATATGAGGGATCATGCTTGTACTGTGAATCATATTAAATCTGTATAAAAATTTAATTTTTTTTGCGGGTTCAAATAGGAATCCTCTTTGTTATTCTCATGTGGTGTATGCATAAATCAGTGAACCTTTTCAACACAAAATAATAATCTATAATGGGCAATCATTTGCCATAAAATTTCATATAGAATGCATTCCAAATTTTTTATGCATTTAGCTTTGGTGAATATTTTTATATAAAAATTTTTTTGGTTTTAAAAAGCCAATGAAGAAAAGCTTGACCGAGGAACTATAAAATATTTTACTACACATGTTTATCCTAAGTTTAAAGCAAGAGACGTGCTTAAATATATTTAAGTACGCGCAGCAGAGAGTGTAGGTCGGTTGATGTGCCTAATGCTCTCATGATTTTCATAATACCTACTTAAATTATTATCCCGATCCATGACTCATATGAACATGCAAATTTATTACGCATTTATATTAAATACCTATTTACGACAGTCATTTCATTCACAAAAACATAATTTTTTAATACGGTTTCTCAAAATGATACCTGTCTCACGCACTTTCTTCTTCTTCCCATTAAGTTAAGTAAAACGGGTTTCATATAACCAAAATGACTTGTAAACTTGTCATTTGATAACGTAACGTACACCATTTTGGGTTAAAGTAAACGCTTCTATGCTGTGTGGTGATAGCGTTAGGACGCCGCACGTCATGTGTGCACCTTTTCATTTCATTTCCCAAAAAAATCGTTGACGGGAGGCCCTTTAAGGAAAAAAAACCTTAAGGGAGAAAAGAAGTTGAGATGCTCATGGGATTTTCTTTTAATCTTTTTCATTTTTTTTCTACCTGCTAAAATGCATTACGCACAAGTGGATTCACTACGTCCATTTAATGAAAAATTGACACAGGCAGGTATACTAGCAATTAGCAACAGGTGTGTGCGGATTTACACATAAGTAATTAGTTATTATGTTCTATAGGTGTACTTGTTCAGAATTTTCTTGTTCATTTCACAAAGTGTATCGTAGAAGCAGCCTCTCATTTTCCTTATCCCTATCATCTTTTTACGTTTTTTTTTGTCAAATGGTAATTTATACTAGGTTTAAACACTCTTTTGTCAGAAGAGCAAAAAAAAATCATAATGCTGATTTACAGTGTGCCAGTAAACAAGGTAAGCAATCCGGCTAAAAAGTATATTCTTTTGTGTTGTTGTTAGCACGGTGACGAATTTTTGATATTTATCCTACTTCGAGTTTGTTTCAACCCATTTTTTTAGCAAAAGCTAATATATCATGACAAAATTATTGCCTACCTCAACATGACCAAAGTTATTGTTTTTTTCTTTCTATTCGACATGATTCCTTTTGTTTGCAAGCCGACCGATACTAAAGAATAATTTATGTGGAACCTTAATTAATTTTGGCAAGGCAGGTGCTAGCAGGCTGGTTAAATGTCCAACCGTATTTAATTACCAAGGCCCCATATAAAGTTTTAGTTAAATTATTCTTGACATTGTCATTAGCGTAATAAATGAAAGAGGATGCGAAAGTCGTATGCCGCGCTTTATTGCAAATTTTTAATTATGCTTAAAAAGCAATCAAATTGATTGCTTGTAAAATTAGGTATAATAAATGTATTCTACTTTGGTAAAATATTTTCACCTGGCCCTTTTTAAAATAATTTTACCACCTGATTCTACAAATGTAATAATTAATGTATATAATTTATAACGTAACTTGCTAATTATATTTTTTATGCATTTCTTCTTTTCTTTCATTGCATTTTAATCAAAAAATGGTGTAAAAACGTAACTTGCGTGTTTAACACATTCGTAGAATTTTTTAATCATTTACAATCAATATTTGTGTAGCACCAGCGCATATTTTTGCAAATTATTTTTTAGAAATTGTAAGATTAACTGTTGAGATAAATTACTGGAGATTATTATAAAGATATACCTAACTTTTTTATTGTCGGTTTGGAAAACCTCATTAAATATTTTACAGATGCAGAACAGGTGAAAATTTGGTTTGATTTTTAATCAGTGGATTATACACATTTATTTGAGAAACGAATCAAATAATTAATGAAATTAGAAGATGGCTACTAACGATGTACGTACATTGTTACGTATATTTTATTGTTGGTTTAAAATGTACAACAGGTATCTGGCGGGGAGAGAAAACTAGTTTTGAAATGGTTGATAGCTTGTTCGTTGGTAGTTTTACAGTTTATTTATATAGCATGTTGATTTGAATGTTTGAAATGGTAATTGTTGTAAAAATAAATCAAACGGTACCGAATGTACGCTGTTAAAATGTTACAATTGCTGTGTAACATGCATAATTACCAATAAGAAAGATAAATATTTTTTGTTCATTGATTTATAAACTAAATATTAATATTTTTCGTTTGGAATATTAATATTTGATATTTTGGGCTTTCGCCATTTTTGACCCTTTTCAAGAGAGACTCGTCTCCGTAAAGATTGCAATTGTTTACTTTGTAGCGATATTTCCCAGAGGACTGGCAAATGTAGCAATTATTTAAGCTTAGTATGTGACATAAGTTGTGACGTAAGTTATTTTTAAATTCCATTTCTAAAAGTTATTTGAAATGCCCATCTTCTAAAAAGAAGAGTTTCAATAAGACGAATCATAATCATAATGGGTTTGGCAAAAGTTGGAATCCGATCCGCTAATTAAACAACAAAACCAATTTTCAATTCATGACAGCGGTTTAGCTAGTATATTACGTATACTTTCTAGTAGCAGATTGCAATCGAAAAAGCAGAGAAAGTTTTATAGACAATTTCAGTTTATAATAAATTATCAATTATAAATCCACTACTCCTATTGATCATTTCAAATTAATTGGTAATTTCTAAAAAAAATATCTTGGAGAATAATTCTATAATATTTTGAATCCTTAGTCTATTATATATCCATAAGATATTTTTTAATTAAACTTATCTCAATAATAAATACTTATAAATTTTCTTTTTAAAAAACTTAAAGCAACTAAAATTTGAGGGAAAGGAAAAGCACGGTTTTTTGCTGTTGTTGTACAGCGTTATTTCAAAAAAATTTCTCAAGAGTGTACACTAACGTACTAACTAACAGCAATTAAAGAAAATTATATCAGGAATTTACAATCAGCAAAAATAAAAATTTGTTTACTCAACAGGAAAATAAGCACGTGTGCCGTTTGTTTGGTCACTGGTTTTTTGTAACAGATTTAATCATATTTTTTTTCTTTAACTCTGTAACAGTAACAAAAATTAGCTCAAGCGAAAGTTACCTAAACGGAATACAAAATCAATAATACAACTTGATACTAAGGCGTTATGACTTACAGTTCGGGGAGCATTCTTCAATCTAGCCAGTTTAATTATTTATTATATTTTCTTGCATATTTAATATACATTTTTAAATTTAAAGCATTTCCCCAAAAAAATACAATCCTACAGTTTGCAAGAGAGTTCAAAGCCCAAAAACTGTAAATTTTTTTCTTGGTAAAAAAAATCTAGTTCAAATATTCATTATCCTTTTTCATCATCAACAAATGTCACTCATTACGAGGAAAAAAATTGTTTTCGTGTCGCCACCAATTAATTCCATTAGGCTGAAATACGAATATTACCGTGTCTCAAGAAGATTTCATTCAAAAGATTCTCCTCTCACCAGATAAAAAAATGTTTCATTGAGAATGACGTGACTTGTCATTCATTCATCGTTATCAAACTGAACAATCTTCTTCAACAAAACGGTACATCATCATAAACCGACGAGTGTACCTAATTTCAATTAATAGTACGTAAAAATATACACGAAATATTTAGAGAATGTTACCACATCTTTTTTTCTCTAATTTTTCTAAAAACAAAAGCCACCCACACACACACACACACAAAATATTATTATGTGTTCACAGTCTGCTCAACATGTCCCATTATTTTTTTTAGTAATGTAACGTTAATTAACCTGAAGAAGACACACAGGAAATAATTAAAGTAAAAATATAATGTCATTCATGTCATATTACAAGATTTGATTTCTGAAGATGAACCCAACAGCCTGGTTTTTAAAAATAAAAAACACACACACACGTGATGTTAGAGAGAGAGAGAATCAATTAGAAAGGATTTTCTCTCTTTTTTTAGCAAAAAAAAATGTGCGTGCGTGGGTGTTGGGTGGGTTGGGTTTTTTTTGAAAAGGCGCAAGAAAAAAAAAGTGCGAACAATGAGGAACAACGCTTGAATCATCTCTTTTTTAATATTCATTTTTATTTTTCCTCAGAAAAAAAAAACCATATCTTTGCCCTTCATCCTTCCTATTTTCGAACTCATTACTTATTCTACAAGTTTTTTCATGAATGCCTTTTCGGAACAGATTTATATCCACTTATATTATAATTAATAATAATAATAATAATAATGCCAGTATCGATAATTTCGCTGTTCCTTTGCATTTATATCAAATGCATGCATATAAAATTATAAGTCGCTATCATTTTCAGACTCGTTCAACCAATTACACCAACTGATTATTATTATATT
This sequence comes from Coecobrya sp. COE2, assembly GCA_027743765.1. NCBI lineage: Eukaryota > Metazoa > Arthropoda > Collembola > Entomobryomorpha > Entomobryidae > Coecobrya > Coecobrya sp. COE2. The sequence continues at coordinate 59,356 of JAHZMV010005554.1, forward strand.
TGCACACACCGTTTGTTTCACGGTTTGTTGGATTCATGTCAAATTTGGATGATGATGATGTTGATATAATTACAAAGTTATTTTCAATTATACAACATGTTATAAATATTATGACACAAATCAAAGCTGTCTTAAATGCTGAAAAATTTTAAAGCAGGGTTTTTCATACAATCTTTCCTCCTGCTTATTTGACTTCTTGACAACCAAATCATTTAAAATTTGATTCACTTTTTGAAATAAAATGAAGTAGTTCCTTAAATAAGGTACCTACACGTTTATAAGTTACGACTCATATCATCAAATCAATTTTTTTGCTAATTTTATAGATGATTACTGTAATTATTTATTATCACTTTCCCACAGCTTGTATTTATTAGTGCTTGAAAACACGTCCGTGTCTGGTGGCTAAGCCTATTTATAAGTCAATTTATTTTATAAAAATAGAAACATCTTTTTTTGTCTGTCATGCATGTTCAAATGTAATTTTTTTACACAAAAAATCATGTTTTTTTGTTTGCCTGAAGCTCTTCTCTTTAAGTTAATGATAATGAAGGAGAAAATGTTTATAGTTTAACAATAAAAGTAGTACTTGCATTACAGTATATTCTATTATTGGTTATCATTTATCATAATTAAAGTAGATAAAAATTTTGTACTCTTCCTCCTTTTTCACTTAAATTATTTATTTATTGTAGGAAACCTAAGTAAAAAAACGTAAGCTTTTTAATCATTACTTTTACCCAAATTCCTCTCACACTTTTCCCTTTTTTTCGCCCGATAACAATCAAAATTAATAATTTTTGCTTCTAAACTACTTTACTAATTTGAAGGAGAAAACCAGGCAAAAAATAAGTTAGTAGTGAGAATG
>JAHZMV010005555.1:0-13320 GCA_027743765.1 Coecobrya sp. COE2
CCCCATACCCCCCTCCCCGTACGCTACCGTAACGCGGGGGGTACCCCATACATACACCCTACCGCGTTACGTATTTTATGGATTGTCCCTTACCAATTTTTCCACCAGAGAAGCGCCAAAGGGAAAACAACAACTAAAATGGGTTATGGATGCCTTGCAGAATAATATAACAATGTATTTTGTTCATTATTAGCATTTAATGGAAACTGCAAATAGTCTATCTACCATAGACTATGTAACTGAGCTACGAATAATTAAATGGGAACTCTAAAACGCAGTAGTAATAATACATGATTTTTATGTAAGTCAGCTTTGTCTCAATATCTCAAAAGTACAAAGACTGTAGATACTGCATTTTATTATTAGAGGATCAACTTAGATAAGGCTTTTTAATTTTAAGATCAAAGTGTAGATACGGTTTTAAAATTCTGAGAGCAAAGTGTAGATAGGTTGGTTCGCATAGATCACCGACGATATAGCATGTGTATGTACAAAAATGAAAAAAAGAATGGAGTTGCGTACTTTTCTATTATTTCGCAAAAAAAATATCTATAATAAAATAAACCTTGTCTATTTGCTGGAGCCTCCTTCTCTCTCCTTCACTTTGACAGGTTTGTTGCGATAATAATGTACTGTTGTTTAAGGTTAAGAGAGTTTGGTAGGTGGTGATGGTGGTGATATAGGTAGTAATAGTCATCCGTTCATATCGTAGAAGAAAAAAAATGTATACCTATATGAAAAACTGTGTGCTCCTGTTATCATCAGCAGCGGTGTTCCGTGACCTCGGTCATTGGAGAAGCTATTGATTTTGACAAAAGGCTCAAACTTTGAGAGATGTTCCTGAACTCCATAGTACTCAAGTGAGAGAGAGAGATTTGAAATGTTTCAGGGATTTTCCTGTTGAGCATGAAGGAATACTTTGAAGACCGACGGCTGCATGCAAACCTTTAGTTTTTTTTTTGCACATTGCGAAAAAAAAAATTTTTGCGGGCCGACGACTACTTACTGCTGTGATGTATGTATATACTACTACACAGTAGTAAGTAATGTAGGAAAAAATATGATTGATGCGATGATCATGATAATAGCTGACTGACGTGAGATTTGTCTTTTAGAGAGATATACCGTTAAAATGATAATAACGGTATGTCGTTTAACTCAATGTTGACATTTGCTTATTACTACTCTTTTTCTTCTTCTCTTGCCGCTTTTCTCTTACTCAGCAGAGAAGGGATTTCCAACGGAAAAAAACAGTTTGCGTGCAGGAGTGCAATGCAATAGACGAAAAATATAATATTATTAATATAAATTATGGTATTGATTTTGGTTGTTTGGAGGCGTCTTTCTTTTTCCTTGTCTTTTATGAAAAGAAACAGAAAACAGACAGACTGATACAGAGAGAATCCGCTTGGATTTATCTGTAAAAATTTTATGACTTTCTCACATGGCATATTAACATCAGTACTCATACACACACGGAGAATAGGGGCACTCCATATCCGCTTATCACGAAAACTTGCTATGAAATGAATTCACGATAAGTTGTGATGATTATGATGAAATGAGTGAAGAAAATGTACAAACTTGTACAAAAAAAGGATGATATGTCGCATCAAAACTTGAAATGCTCAAATATAAAAAAGGAAAAACGATACAAAAAAATCTTTCTGAGAGAGAGAGAGGTAGCAAGCAGTAGGCACAGTCATTATAGTGGGAAATGGCTTTATTTTTGCATGGTACGATGGTTTCTCTGGGAGATGCAGTTAACTGTTTTTTGTGTTAAACTACATAAAACTTGCACTTGTACGCAATATTATATGAAATCTTTTTAAGAAGAAAAAATTATTACACAGACTTTTCTTAGGTACATGCTATACAATATTTTATTACATTTTTCTGTTGTCTAGAGAGAGAGAGAAGTATTACCCAGGTATTTGTTTTGTGGCACCGCATATCATATCATCACTTTTGTGGTAACCAAATGGCAAACGATATACCAGTTTCATATATTTTTTTGTTAAAAAACGAGGATATATTCTTCTTCTTCTGCTTACTTTTACCTTTGAGAGAAATTACAAGGGAAATTACCAGGTAAAAATGATGATTATAATGATTGTTGTGAAGGTGTGAAAGTCACTCAAGTGAGCATTACGTACTTTACTACAAAGCTTACAATTTACAATTATTTAAGAGAAGACACAAGGGGAAAAAATCAGGCTAATCCTCTGAGAACAATCGGAGAGCCTGTGTTGTTTTTTTAGACCAGAGAGAACATAATAAGGTACATGTTAACAACGGATATGGTTTAAGGTTTGTTAGGTTTTTCATTATGAATACAAGTCTGTAGACAGACGTATGTAATATGGTTTTTTTTGTAAAGTTGTAAGAATAGAAGATTTGTAAAAGTATATATATGCTGGTTAGTGTGCAAAAAAATTAGTAAAAATACAACAATGTTAGGCATACTACATACATGCTTGAATGCTCCTGATAATATTATTGATAGCGTAAGAATAATATTTAGTAGGAGTAGTTGTTCGTTATCACTAATGAGCATATTTTTTTTTCTGGTTGTGTTTTTTCAGTTCAAGCCGACTGATGCGGAACCTTGCCGAAAAGATGAGACGGGACAAGCTCAACATGTACATTTCCGAGCTGTCCACCCTTGTACCAATTGTAGCAATGGCAACTAAACGGATGGATAAAACGTCCGTCCTCAGATTGTCCGCAAACTTTCTCCGAATTCACCTAAGTAAGATATATATTGCACAACATGTACTATAATGCTCTGCTATGTTTCTATATAAAAATAATCCGTATTAATTTGCAATTAATTGGGTATTTTGTTTGTTTTTTGTTCAACTTGTCACAGGTTTAAAACAAAATCAGCCAAAGAAGGAACCTACAGAGAACAAGTTTGCACCGACAGGGTTGGAAGCTCAACTTTCCTCCGTGTTGTTGGACAGCATGGAAGGTTTCATGTTGATTGCAACATCGTCTGGAAAGATCGTTTATGTATCGGACACGGTAGAAAAGCTTCTTGGACATTCGCAGTTGGATTTAATGGGCCAGTCCTTATACACAATCTGTCATAACGGTGATGTTGAGCTGTTACGACATCATCTACTGCCGTCCAAACCTTTTGAGCCAAAAGGTAAAAAAAAACAAAATTGTCAAAGTCAAAATGTGAAGATGTACATTTTTGTGTATACGATTTTATATAAAAACTAATGCGCACTTGGCTTTTAATTGCATAAGCTGATGGAAAGCAAGGCAATTAGCGATTGAGTTTACAAGTGTGTATTCCACTCAAACAAAACAAAAAAAAGTTAAAAATAAAAAAAAAGAGTTAGGTAACTCTCTGGCCACGTCAATGATGATGATGATGATGCTCATGTTGTTGATGACTAATCAGTGGAAATATTTGTTTCTGTTGCAGATAACGAAGGGGACTCAAGTGAATCTTCCATTGAATGTGTTCCCCGCTCTCCCTCATTCTACGGAGGACGACCAGAGGATGCCATGTCAGGTTTGTCATCAGGAGAACGGCGATCTTTTTATATCCGTCTTGCGGAAAGAACCATGGCAAGAGGAGATCCCACACGGCACGTTACAGTACACATGATCGGAGTTTTACGACCTCCAGCCAACAAAAGGGATCAAGCAAAAGCGAACAAAAAGAAAGGTATATAGAAAATGGAGTGAAAGGGAAAGATTATATTATAAATGCACCTACGCAACAAGTCCAACATTAAATCCATATAACTTTGTGTCTCCCTTTAAATTTTTTACCTCTTCCTATATAACCTATTTGACTCCTCAGAGAATTATATGTCTGGCAGCGAGTATTATTCATTCCTGTGAAAAAAAGATTTAGCAAAGTAAAATGGCTTTTGAAAAGTTCATCTTCTTTCTTCCTCTTTTCATTACTATTTTATCACTAAATATCTCCGCAATTCCATCATTCCCCCGCTGCTGCTCCGAGTAATGTAATGTGGCAAGAGGAGAGGAGCAGAGTCGGAGTAATGATGAATTTATGCAAAAAGAGGCGATTATGTACGTGTTTCAATTTCCGTCGAGTTGCACGGTTTTGTGTATGCTAGCGAATTTAAGTATTTTAGATAAGCTACCTATGACGATGATGATGCTGATGATATTATTTTATTAATTAGTTTTTTCATCCTGTTTTACTTTCTCCTCCAGATTGTTCTTCGACAACGGCAGGGGATGAACATTTGTTGGTATGCGTGGCGAGACCTTTTAGAAATAAAGGAATTACGGAACTTTCCCTTATGGAAGCGATTCAGGACGAGTATGTCACAAGACACCTTCCTCTCCCTTGGGCCACTGTAGCAAATAGACAAAGTAAGTTACGCCATCATACATGTATAGTTTATAGCTCTGATGATGAACAAAGCTGTTTACATTCTTGTTAAATAAATGAGTTATAACCGTGACCATGGCTTGCTTGCTGGTATGATATCTTTATAGAGGCTGTATTGATTAGCGGGCTGATGCTGTCAGTGCGCGGAAAAAAATATCAGTTTTATTATATGATATGATACGATCCCGAAAAAAAACGCTCGCATACATTTTTTTACATGGTGCAACATAAATAGAGTGATTGTATGGGTGCATGTTTAATTAATGGATGGGGGTATATATGTATACAAGTGTAAAGGAAAAGCCCTCAATAATCACGCCTGCTGTCAATCTTCGTTAAATAATGAATTGCTTTGTTTACACAATGATTACAGTGTTCAGCAGTGTCGAAGGCCAGGGCTACAGCGTTTATAGACTTCGTTCCAAAACCGGAACACTTATTTACTTGAGAACTAGGGGATATTTGGAATTCAACAAAACTACTCAGAAAGTTGAATCATTCGTTTGTATAAATACCTTATTAACGTAAGTCGCTTATCTCATATTTTTTTCTCATTTTCTTTCAACTCCAAAAGACTTTTATTACATGTAATAAAAAAAGAGATGTTTTGGCGGAGGTGGAAATGAGCTAAGTAAAAAAAATGGCGTTGTTTGTTTCTGTGGGGATGAATTTGTGTAGGTCCGAAGAAGGGGATAAGGAGCTTGAAAAGGAGAGAGAACGAATCACGCCCTTTATCACCTTCCAACAAGTTACAACCACCAGTACAAATGCGAGCTCATCTAAAAATGTTCTTCCTTTGACTCAGGCGCCTGAGTCAGTTGTATCAAAGATAGTGACGACGTTGACCACAACCACGTTGACTCGAAAGGAAAAACTACAATCAAACAGCACAAAGGAAAAGATTTCTTCCATTCTGCCACGCTCAAAGGTTGAGGAAATAACGGATATCCCCTCAACGAACGAATCCTCAAATACAATGAGCTTGATCACGTCGCCCGAGTTACTGCAGTCGGGAGTCGTGGAGATCCATCACGTGAATGGAGACTCGCTTGCCGACCATCAGGACTTGACTGTGGCAGAAACTGTTCCTACGATCTCTTCACCCCAGATATCAACCATTAGCATGGTTCATGACGTGTTGGACGGAGCAAGTCTGGATCAGGTTGTTGTACGAAATCCACCCACCATCCCCACCACAATGACAACCACCTCACCGTCAATGGTACAACACACGACGACGACGAGGAGGGACATTATTCCGACAAGACTGAAGAAGCGCTCCTTCATGGAGGTTGACGATACAGTGGTTACATCCAGTGCCAAAAGATCAATCGTCCCTACCGCATTTACTATAGCATCCTACAATCATCCGCTTCATCATTCTCCTCACCTCAGTTCCAAACAACAAATCTGGGCAACGGAAACAACAACCATGATCATTGACCAACACAACAACAATGGTTGATAACCGTTCAAAAACTTGAAAGTTGAGAAGGCTCATTTCAATTATTAAGAAACAAAAACAAAAAAAAACTATTAATATTCTTTAAAAAAACAAATAATTATATTGCAACGGAAGAATCGCAGAAACTCGGATTTTTACAAGATACGAATATTACACAATTTGTTACAGTTTTAGTACGTGAAGTTATACACACAAACACACAAAAAAACTTTTTCTATAGAGCATTGAACACGACGAAAAATAAAACTCCTCCTCACATTACACACTACACACCTGTAACAGCGAATATTTAATCGATTGTACAGTAATATCAGCCTTGCATAGTAAAGAAAAAAAAATGTTTTTTCGGACCAATTATGTAAACCAGGAATCAACAAAATATAAAAACGGAACATTTACTACTACTACTTCTTCTTCTGGATCTATTCTGTAAAAGCGTGTCCCCAAAAATAAATAAAATGAATTAATTAACTACAAAAAAACCTCATTTTATAGTCATTGTAAAAAGAGTATAGTAAATGGAGAGAGAATGAAAAGAAAGAAAGGTTATATAAAAAAAATAATTGGAGCAATTGACGATGATTCCATCTTATCTATCTAATTTAAATATATATAAACATACATATATATATAAATTATATCTATATATATATATATAAAACCTCATTCAATATTTATGTAGTTGATCGGATTTTGTACAACAACCTTGGTGTTGAAAATGAAAAAAATTGTAACTGTTGTATGGAGATGCACCAAGACAATCAAAAACAAAAACTTTTTAGTAACTCACATTACTATAACTACTAACTATTTACTACCATTAACTAAACTATTACTAAACTAACTACCTACATTATTACAAAAACAGTCTTTACAGTTAAGTATAAAAATACGTAACAATATAAAACTATTAAAATATATATATATATTATATAATATACGTACAACATATATAGCAACAAAAACACATCTATATTTACCATGCATTATATTATAAAATTATATATAAAAAAAGTTACAACTTAACTACCTTCGACATCAAGAAAAAGGAATTAGATTGAACACTCCGAATTTTTTTTATTAGCTTTTACAGTTTAATTGCAAAAGAGAAAAGGTTTTTATCATGCGGGAGGGGAAAGAAGATGCAATTGATTTATAAGAGGTTTAAATGGAGAAGAAGAAAGAAAAATGTTTTATTTTGCGAATTTTTTTAAAACAAATGTTCATTGCCAGTTTTTTCGTCATTATTACATATAAATATATGTGTGTCGTCAGGAAAAGTGAAAGCACTTAAGTACACAAAAAAATTATATAAAACTTCGCAGTAAACTTCTACATACTAAAACAATTATAATTACATATAATCTACTCTACACAATAATTATACAATATACTTTATTGTTTAATGATTTACACTAAACTATATACATATTATATCTTACAGAGAAAGAGAAACTACACACGCCACTACTAACTGTTGAAAAATTTATTGTCTTTGTGTTTTTTTTAAAACAAAATAAATAGGCTCGTCATATACATTTATATTAATTGCATAATAATTAATTATGTGAGATGTAGTATGTGTGTGCGTAGCTTAATTATTTTTTGTCGTCTCTATATTTTGGTCGTTGGCTCTAATATGTACAATTTAATTATATAGTGCGACACGTACACACAAAACTATATATTTTTTATGACGGCCCTCATCGTATTTGCATTGTTATTATTATTATTATTATTAAACTACAAAACTGAGAATAATGCACGCATTTTTTTGTGTACTAATGTATAATTAAAAATTTTCCCTTAATTCTTAAAGAATTATAGAAAATCTATATATAAACATACATCAATCTATATATATGTTTAATTATACAACACACACAATTACATACATAACATAAATATTATTCTCATTTTTTTGAAAGAAAAGTATATAAATAAAAAAATGATAATAATGATGTTCGTTAAAAAATATATTTATCTCGATCAAGTTGCGCGTAGGCGGGGGAGATGATAAATGCTTCTTTTTGCAACAATGCACAAACACAGGTGCATATATATAGGTGGCAGTTTAGTGAGCAAAAATAAATAATCATGAAAATTTTTTATACCTTTAAACAAATATTCTTGACAAAATGCGTCATCAAAAAAATTAACCATCATCATTTTCTAATGAGAGCTCTTATTATAACTAACTAACTGTGACGGTTAAAGAGAGAGAGAGAGAGATAAGATGATATATAAAAAGAGGAAGGCACATACGTAAAATTATATTGATGATCGATTATTCATGGTGGTGTTTTTAATTGGACTTAATTGATAAATTAAAAGTAAAAGATGAACAGTTACTATCCATTAAAACAAAGTATTCAACGTTTAAACGAAATTGAACAACTTCCCCGAAAATTAAATAGATCCACTTTTATGTGGTCAAAACAGTTTGTGGTAGAAATATGATTACTCGTTTTGTTTTGCTACCACAGAAGTAAACAAATAATATGTTTGATAATGGGGGAATTATTTAGTTTAAATATTAAACTATTACCATGATCGCCGTTGCAAATTGTATTACTTGTGGTTTATTGGAGAATTTATTCAATTCAGGTATTCAATAATGGACAATTGAAGAATATTTTCTTTAAAAGAATTTCTCTTTATTTTGTTAGATCAAAAATGCTATAACATTAACTATAATTAAATTGAAAATTTTTCTTCTTCTCACTACCACCAATAATGATGATGCGATTATCTTTTTCAAAAAAATTGTTTAACGAGAGACCACTCAAGTCGCCCAATATGCTACATCTTTTGTTAAAGCCAGTTCAAAGATTACTAATCATTTTGGCATACACAACATAATTTCAAAAATAATGTTGCTGCCTATTTTATTAGTAATTTACAAATTTTGACTTATTAATTAGCAAAATCGTCACTGTTTTAGCGGTGATTAGTCAATACACATATTATATGCTTGTGTGCCGTTAGTGACAAAGGAGTAAATAATAAATAACGAACATTATTTAAACACATGCGCATTACAAACACTTTGATCTTTTCATCTTGTCTTGTTTATAAAAAACTAATTAACTTTGTTTTGTAAGCTCAAAAGATGACGAAGTTTAATGATGACTTTTTTAAACCATGTAAGATAACTGATTTGCTTTCTAAAAATTTAAACTATTCTTCTTCACACACAAACAAATTTTCTTGAGCAGATATAGAGAGACAAATTAATTTACACTTACATGCATATATTTTAATTTGATACACACACACACACGCAACATCCGTAATTTTAATAATAATAATAATAACTTTTAAATAAATCTGCAAAAAAGAAAGTTGCTGCTACTGCTAAAAAACTACTACTACTACTATTGTACTGTAAGTGAGTAAACATACCCAGAAGACTGAATAATTATAGTAGATAATGAGAAACGCTAATTTTTTCTTGGATATACATATTACATACATATTATAAATTGTAATTAAAATATGGTAAAACCGTAAAAATATTTACTATATTAAAAATAAAAACACACACATATTATATATATATTATTATGACACACATATTATGATTGTAAGTAAATTGATAAGTTAATTAATTATAAGATATTATTGCATTACATACTATAGTAGATTTTGTCAACTGTGTAAGTAGACAAGATTACTTACATGTGTGTACTGTTAAAAACAATTAATTATTACATAATTAAAATATAAGAATATACCTACAACAACAACAACACAAAAACCTTTAATTCTAGTTGTCTGGATTAGGAAATGAGAAAAATATATATCTAAATATTATCTAAAGTTTAACTATACATACAATTAAAAATAGAATTTATTTCTATTAACCCTATACACACTAGGATTATTATGAAGACTGACGGATTTTCCTTAGTTTTTTTTTGTTTGTTTGTTTGCGATGGTAATATATATAAATATATATATATAATTAATTATTATTATTATTAACTAATTATTAGACGAATTTTTAGATAAATACAATACAGTGTACAATATACTACGTTACAATTGGTAGTATGATTATATAAAGGAAACAAAAAAATCGGTTTTTAGTGATGATTGTCGGTTGTTGTACAAAAAATATAATTAAAACCCTTTTTTTGGTTAACGACGATATATAATGATGGATGATATGTCTTTATGAAAAATGAAATCCTTTTAATACAAAACAGGTAAATTGTGTGTCAGATCATCATGTACATTTAAAAGGAAAAATATGATTTTGTCTGTTGAGAACTGTTGTTGTTTATTATGATTAATTAATTATTATTCATTTACTAATTATGATTGCTGTTATTATTGATATAATGTGAAGAGGAAACGAGTAAAAAAGAAAGAAAAAAACTTAAACGGACAAACTCTCACTTTTATTTTGTGTGTGGTTGGAGAGATAGAGAGATGACATGATGATAGATTTAAATGATTTCAATTAAGTTTTTAAAAAGGATTATACTTTTTTTTCGTTCATTCATTCATTCATGTACGTAGTATATAAAAAGTTGTTGTTGCAAAAAAAATGATCATGATTGATGATATATATAAATTTAACTATGATGATATAAATGTAATGTAAACTGTAACAATTATATACATATTATATAATCGGATGCTGTACTATTCTTCTTGTAATGATGATTTTGTTTGACTTTTAAAGAAAATAATAATTATTACACATCTCACGGAAAAAATTGTTTCATTTTTTTGTTCGTTTTTCAAATGACAAGATGTCCATTTTTTTCAAAAAATTCTTATTTTTTCATGTTTTAATTATAGCTCTGGATTATTTAAGGTATCGTTTCATAATTTTTGAAAAATTAATAATGTTAAATACCTCCTACAAAATTATTAAAAATGTGACATCAGCTTACATACTACACACATACACATACAATATTATAATTAGCATCAATCACCACCATCACGCAAGTTAAAATAGTTGCTTTTCAAATGCTAGTTAACTAACTGTACAAGATGTTAAGTGGAAATCGAAATGAGAGAAGAGACATTCATAAAAATTATTATTACTAGATGGTATTTTGCAGAGAGAGTCCAGAGGTTTTTTAAGCTGATCTTCATGGCAAAACAAGGGATATGATAATTCTTCATATGACTATATATTAATTAGCTAATAATATTATAAAACATTATTAAAACTTATTAGTCTATATAATGTTTAATGATATATATTTGGTTCTCTGTCTCTCGGGGTTTCACCACATGCATTATTTTTTCGGGGAGAGGAAAATAAAAGGAGTTGAAGAACCATTGTACAATTTTATTGTTTGGGAACAGTTACATAGGTAATAAAAACAAAATAATAATAATAATAATTAAACGCTGAATAATTATTATGAATTTTAAAGAGGAAGTTAAAATAATATAATATATACTTACAACACAATTTGCAGCATTCAATATTAAAAATCATGAGTACGTAGGCGAAGCAAAAAATAAGAGATCACTTTTCGAACACAGCCCATTATTCAAACGTGCTTAATTACTTGGAAGACACACACGTTCACTTTTTAAACCAATTATTAAAGCACGTTAAAAGGGAAATTAAATAAGGATAAAAAAGTGTTCATTTTACATCTTTAACAGATTTCTCTCTCTGGTCAGTGCTAATTTTTCGCTACTTTTAATTATCTATTTAATTTTTTCTGGACAATGGAGTGGTCTTTCAAAAGAAAACGAAAAAAAATAATAACAAAAATGCAGCTTTCATTGTATCCTCTCACAGAGGAAAAAAACCATCTTTTTAAAACATCTCATTTAAAAAAATAAGAATATTAATAATAAAGAACAGTAATTAAATAATGTAATAATTAACATGACGACGAATGAACAGTCTTTATTTCCGCGTGCTCTTCTTGTGCTCAAACTCAAGTCTTTATAAAAAAAGAGAGATTAAAAACTTGTTTCCTTTTTCCCTCAACAATCGTGTTGTCGTGTGTGGTAGTTAAAAACGGGCGACATTTTTAATCGAGATTTGTAAAAATTGATTGGTCGCGCACAGATGAAAAAAGTTCAAAACTAAAAATGCCTCTGTTAAATCATCATCATCATAATAATCTCCATCATTTAAAAATAACTGCTTCTTTTTAAACTACCTTTCCATTTTAAATGCATTTTTTGACACGGGTAAAATTTCCCTCAATTAAGCTCAACATGAGTCATGATTATTTAGAATTTTTCAGCATTTCGATTTCCGGGTTTTTCCTGCACCAAAAAATGTTGTACTAAAAATTAAATACGGGTTGTAACCGTCACTATATACATTTTGCCGTTATTTTTTTATCCCAAAAATATATATAATTTCCATTTTCATACTTTAAGCACGTTCATCAAAATATGATATCTCCAACAAGCATGTTTTAAAATGATTTTATATTAATGCGCAATTTAATGCTCGGGATTATTACAACGAGTATTTAAAATATATTTATTATTCGTCCACAAACAATACTATAAAATACCTTGTGTTTTTCAGAGGAAAAGGACCGGAGAGAGAGAAAGCAAGATAAGCAGAAAGAAATGATTTTTTCAAGAAGAAAGTAAATTTGGGAGAAAGTATTTTTTAACAATGTACATTTTAACTTAAAAATATTTATAAGCACTAACTACTTTGTATACTGCGCGGCTACATATTTTAAATACTACTACGACACACACTATATTAAACTGTTGTTGTTGCTAAATTGAGAAGGTTAAGTGAAGTATTTTTTTCTCGATATTAAAATATACATACATATATAATTATATAAAATGCTGTGTGCAATGGATTTTAAGGCTGATTTCCCAAACAATTATTTTTAGGCAAATTTTTCTCTCGCTTGTAAAATAAAACGCACTTAAACTTCACACAACTTACATCACATATTATTATACAAAGCAGAATTGCTGCAAAAATATAAAAGGGTAATAACATTTATAACGGTAAAATTGCAAAACAAAAATTTATGCTACGCACACACAACTAGAAAAATTTTCCGTATTTAAGAAATCCTTCATTAAATGCTGTTAAATTTTACATGTGGGAAGGAGGAAAAAATTTTAATGAAAAGGACAATGAACGGTTATCTTATGACTTTCTATATGGAAAACTTACTTGTTACGTGTATACTTGCACTAATATTTAATTATTATTCTGTTTAAAGTCTGCTAACAATAAATATTATTAAATCTTGATAGAAAATATTTAGTGGAAGAAGAATAAGAAGAAACAAATTATTATTATCTTTGTCCAGATAATTTTAGTAGTAAGACCTTAAAAACTGTGCGACTCGTGAGTAGTGACCACTACTATTTTCGAGAAAAAATATAAACTAAAAAATATATAAACATAAACTATGTTAAGGTTTTGAAGTCAGCTATGGGAAGCTCTGGTGAGCCGGATAGTCTGTAATGTAAGTTAGATGTAAAATCTTGGTTT